>JAXRKP010000298.1:82500-157500 GCA_037039925.1 Doris montereyensis | reverse complement strand
AGAGAAAAAAAAACAAGAAAAAAGAAGGAAGAAAGAGAAAACATCAACTCACCCAGGTGACTTTTTTCAATTACGCGAAGCGAAGCAGGAAATGAACCTGGACGGCCCAGGTGTGAGACCAAAACCTGAACTTCAATGACGCACAAGAGAAGACATGCCCTACTCGCTCATCTCCTGATCCCGCCCCACCCTTCACCCCACCCCACCTGCTCCATCGCGCACAACAAAGAACTCCCCCCCTCCTCCTCCCCCCAATGCATCTGGATCTTCTTGCACGATGCGAGGCATCCATGTTATCTAGTCATTTAAACCTCTACCCAGGCCATCTATAGAGCTAACCAACTCGTATATTACCATGGAAGGCCTCACCCCTACTCACGAGCACACAGAGAAACCAAGCAACATGCCTTGTGGATTTACCTTGGAATTGGTTTTCTTTTTGATGGGTTTGTTGCTCAATGCAATTTACCCCCTCGACCTTATGTGGCGATCTCATGGTGAATTAAAAGGATACAGCAAGATGAAAAGAGTGGGGAAAAGAAGAACGGTCTACCAGTAACTCCTTGTTTTTGTTTCATTTTAATTTACCCCTTCCACTATATATATGCAGTGATCTCTGGGTGGTTTTAAAGGAAACAGCTAAACGAAAAAAAATGGGAGAAAGAACTGGAACCTACCAGTAACTCGTTATTTTTTGTGTTCTTAAAATGTACCAATACACCATATGCAGTGATCTCATGGGGGGGGGGGGGAGATGGAGGACCTTACAGTATCTCACGTGAATCCCCCACTGTGGATCTACCTACAGGAGCCATCTCTCTGCCTATCAATTTAGTCATTCATCTTTGTGGTCAATTGGAACTTACCCTGTCCACCATATGATACCGAGGTGATCTCAGGGTGACTAAAGAGAAAACAGCGAGGTGAAAGACAAGTGAGCGTGTTGTTTGTTTCTTTGAAATTTACCCAGTCCACTATTGCGGTGATCTCAGGGCGAAATAAGAGGAAACAGCAAGATGAAAGATAAGTGGGGGGAAAAAAAGAAGAAAAGGAAAGAAGTGAGAGCCGCCAACCGCCCGCCAAGTGAGTGGATGAGTGAAATAGAAGAAGATTTGTTTCACTGAAATTTACAATGTCCACTTATAACCCGCGGTGGTCTCATGGTGAACTAAAGAGTAGGAAACCGTACGATGAAAGAAAGACATAGTGTAAAACAATGAAATGCAAGAAGTAGAACCTACCAGTAGCGCCCACTAACCACCCACACAAAGAAAGACACACGAATAAATAACAAAAAAATCATATTTGACACTGACAGCCGACAAGATAGTCTCTTTGTGAAATAAACAGCATACACTTACGACTTAAATGACATCCATCTAGTAGTAATATAATGAGTATTGATTTATTTCCCGTCTTTTCAAACAAACAAACACACACACACACACACACACATGGTGTCATTGGAATTTGCCCCGATCATTATAATACGCGATGATCCCACAGTGAATATAGATTACGTTTCATTGAAATTTACCCAAGCCACCATATCAAGTATGCGATGATATCAGAGTGAATAAAAGGAAAGAGCGAGATTAAAGGTAAGTGAAAGAGTGAAATGCGAGAAATAGCACTTAAAAAGAAGCACCTGCCAACGCCCACGTGGAGTAAGAAGAAACAACGAGGTGAACAAGGCATGCGATTGAAAAGAAAGAAGGTGAACAAGGCATGTGATTGAAAAGAAAGAAGTTGAACAAGGCATGCGATTGAAAAAGAAAGAAGGTGAACAAGGCATGCGATTGAAAAGAAAGAAGTTGAACAAGGCATGTGATTGAAAAGAAAGAAGTTGGACAAGGCATGTGATTGAAAAGAAAGAAGTTGAACAAGGCATGTGATTGAAAAAGAAAGAAGTTGAACAAGGCATGTGATTGAAAAGAAAGAAGTTGAACAAGGCATGTGATTGAAAAGAAAGAAGTTGAACAAGGCATGTGATTGAAAAGAAAGAAGTTGGACAAGGCATGTGATTGAAAAGAAAGAAGTTGAACAAGGCATGTGATTGAAAAGAAAGAAGTTGAACAAAGCATGCGATTGAAAAGAAAGAAGTTGAACAAGGCATGTGATTGAAAAGAAAGAAGTTGAACAAGGCATGTGATTGAAAAAGAAAGAAGTTGAACAAGGCATGTGATTGAAAAGAAAGAAGTTGAACAAGGCATGTGATTGAAAAGAAAGAAGTTGGACAAGGCATGTGATTGAAAAGAAGAAGTTGAACAAGGCATGTGATTGAAAAGAAAGAAGTTGAACAAGGCATGTGATTGAAAAGAAAGAAGGTGGACACGAAGTATCAGCAGCACCCCACCCCCTTCCCCAAACCAAATTTTTTTAAAACACACACACTTGTTCGTTCCATTGAAATGTAACTCGTCCACTATAAATATGCGGGGACCTCAGGGTGAAGTAAGAGGAAACAACAAGATGTAAGATAAAGTAGAAGAGTGAAAAGAAAAGAAGTAGGACCTACCAGTAGCTTGCGCCAATCACAATCACACACACACACACACAGAGAGACACACACCCAGGTACACAAAACGATAGTACAAGTATGTACTTATAACATGGCAAATAAATTGCATGCGGTCCAAACCGCCGGAGGAGACCGGGCTGGTATTGATGAGACTCGCACATTCCCCGGATGTGGAGAGAAGAGGGGGAGACAATCAGGGCATGGTTGAATGCCACAACTAATGCATGCATGTATCACTTTTGTCTTTTTACATTCCATACACAGGATCATCGTGGTGATCGATTCCAAACAAGAAGGAAGAAAAGGACGACGATGTGAAACAGACAGTTACAATAAGCCTGGTGGGAAATGGGCCTTTGTGTGTGTGTGTGTGTGTGTGTGTGTGTGTGTGTGTGTGTGTGTGTGTGTGTGTCCAATGGGATGGCATACAGTGGGAGGGACACAGCAATCGCTTTAGAGTCCCAGTAACGACCACCATCATCTCGCTCAGGACGTAAATTGTTACCAGGTGTAATGGATTTGGTTGTAAGTAAATAGAGTGTTTATTTGACTACAATGGTGCGAAGACATGTTTAGAGAGAGAGAGAGAGAGAGAGAGAGAGAGAGAGAGAGAGAGAGAGAGAGAGAGAGAGAGAGAGAGAGACACAGAGAGAAAGAGAGAGAGAGAGAGAGAGAGAGAGAGACAGAGAGAGAGAGAGAGGGAGAGAGAAAGAGAGAGAGCGAAGGAGGGAGGAGAGAGAGAGAGAGAGAGAGAGAGAGAGAGAGAGAGAGAGAGAGAGAGAGAGAGAAAGAAAGACAAAAATGGTTAGTAGATAACAGTGGCACAATGCGGCTTTGTGTAAATATAACGTAAGCCAGGTGAGAGGAGCAAAGCCATGCATAGAACGCGAGTGCTTGTGCTGTTATACCATCTGTATGGCCTTAACAGCAAACTATAACCACTAATCTATTACAACCTTAGTATGGCCATTCCCACTCTTTGTATTACGCTTCCTTTCTGACTATCTCTGTTTATCTCTGTGTCTATTTCTGTTTGTCTGTCGGTCTGTCTGCTCCCTCTCTCTCTCTCTCTCTCTCTCTCTCTCTCTCTCTCTCTCTCTCTCTCTCTCTCTCTCTCTCTCTCTCTCTCTCTCTCTCTCTCTCTCTCTCTCTCTCTCTCTCTCTCCTCTCCCTTTTTTATTTGATTTACCCATATCCACAGAAGAAATATCCAAGTAAAATAGAGTGAAAAGAAAGAATTAGGACCTACCAGCAGTGCCCATCATCTCTGCGCGCTAGCTGTTGGGAAAAACATAGTGGCTTGATTATTCGTTCCATTGAAATTCACCCACAACCAAATGTAGCGACCTCAGTGGTCATTTTAAAAGAAATGTTTCAACCGTTGGCGGGGCTCGAACCCACTACCTTCTGGTTGAGAGGCGACACCTTGCCTCTGAACTACCGAGTTCCCCTCCATTGAGAAAGATACGACAAAACAAACAAAACAAAACCCCAAAAAAAACCCACACACACACAAACTCAAACACAGCGGTACACTGGGATATACCAAAGTCCACAATAACCATTTAATAAAAGAAAGAAAAAAGAGAAGGGGTGGAGAACGGAGGGTTCTTCTTTGATCCCTATGCCATCATAAACTCATTTCTATAATTTCGCTATTTACAGAAACAAGCCATCCAATGCTGAATACCAGAAAGTGGGTCATGGTTGACAGTGACGTCAGACACCAGGCTCGGGATCTCGAGCTCAGACTCTGGCCTTGAACCTTTTTTTTTTTTTAGTACAACATTATAAAGCAGGGGAAAATACAACCGGTTTGGACTTGTTATCTATGACAGTATGAACAAAACTAATCTCCACAACAAGAGAGTTACATGATACAGTATCGAGTATGATGATGGTACATAATGTAGTGAAGTGGAGCACACGTTTCAAAATGACATGACTACAATTGTATCGAAATCGATGGTTTGTGCCATTGAAAACGTTCTGCATCCACCATATGCGATGATCTCGGGTTGAATTAAGAGGAAACAGCAAGGATGAAAGGCATTGAATTGAAAGAGTGAAAGAGTGAAAGAGTGAAAGAGCGTGAAAGAGTGAAAGAGTGAAAGAGTGAAAGAAAAAGTAGGATCTACCACCAGTAGCACCCGTCAAACTACCCATGAAGCCATTCTCGATTGATTCATTGGAAATTCACCCCGTCCACCATTGCAGTGATCTCAGTGTGAATTAAGAGGAAACAGCAAGATGAAACATAAGTGAAAGGAGGCAGCTCCCGCCAACCGTCCCCTCCACCCCCTCATGAAGCGAAATTAACATAATAGCTGCCTGAATGAAGAGAATAACACTTCAACTACTGTTTGCCTACCGGATAGCATAACCTTCCCAGCGTACCCAATCATGAAATCGAATCAAAAGACGGTACTGACACAATAAATTTTAGAAATCAAAACGGAAGAAACATACGACGTTATGTTGCTTCCTGTTTTAATTGTTTTTTAATTCCTTTCTTTTTTCTCTTTTCTTATTTGTATGTGGGTTTTGTTTTGTTTGTATAATACACAACAAAAAACGTGTGTGTGTGTGTGGTGGGTGGGGGGGAGCGGATAGTCGATCAAAGGCCATTATTTGTTTGAGTGGTTTTTTCGGGGCTACTTCGTAAAACACTAGCAATTCAAAAACTGGTAGCTTACTATGGTTTGTTTTATTGAAATTTACCCTGCCCACCATTATTGCGGTGATCTCAGTGTGAGCTAAGAGGAAACAGCAAGATGAAAGATAAGTCAACGAAGTAAAGGAAAGAAATGGGACCTACCAGCAGATCCCACCACCACCCGCGTTCAATAAGGAAGTGAATCAGACATTATGAAAAAATTGTGAGGTAGACAATCGCCACTGACGATTTTCAACACATTTCCTTTCCTTTGCCATGTCTAGCTTACAGTGTGCTTGTACGGACGACAGACAAGGAAGTAAAGTTGAGTGCTAAATAACTCTTAACACAAGTGATAAAGAGGCCATTCGAATAAAGAGCATCTTAGTTGAAAGAAAGGAGGAAAGACGTGCACTTGTTGTTGTACGTGTGTGCAGTAGCGGGGTGATAATGACGATGACAAAGACGACTGTTAATGACTGGAGTGTCTCAATGGGCTTTGTCGTCGTGATTGGCTGATTTCGTGCGAGGTGGAGGGAGGGGGAATACGGCTCTTATGTCTTTACGAGTACATTGTGCATTCTTTTACAAGTATGAAGATATTATTCAAACAAACAGTTTAGAGAGAGAGAGAGAGAGAGAGAGAGAGAGAGAGAGAGAGAGAGAGAGAGAGAGAGAGAGAGAGAGAGAGAGAGAGAGAGGGGGGGAGAGAGAGAGAGAGAGAGAGAGAGAGAGAGAGAGAGAGAGAGAGAAGAGAGAAAGAGAGAGAGAGAGAGAGAAGAAGAAGAAGAAGAAGAAGAAGAAGAAGAAGAAGAAGAAGAAGAAAGAAGAAGAAGAAGAAGAAGAAGAAAAAGAAAAAAAGAAGAAAAAAGAAAAAAGAATGAAGAAGATGAAGAAGATGAAAAAGATGGAAGAAAGAGGAAGAAGAAAAAACCCAGACATACGTGCATTTGCTAGTCAAGTAGGCCAACTATTGACGTGGTAAACAATCATTGCTTGCCAAAGTCGTGGCTTGGCGTGAAGCAAAAACATCCTTTCAAAAAGACGAATCAAAAGCCAACTTCATTGTAGTTGACACACACACACACACACACACACACACACACACACGGCTTACGCGTAAGCATCGAAAGTGGCGTTGGTGGCCCAGTGGTGAGGCTGCCGCACCTTGAATCGTCACGTAGTAGGTGCGAATCATGGTGAAACAAAGGGCTAGAGTTGGTAGTAATCCTGGAAAAGACGCTGAACACTCGCGCATCCCCCCCACTCAGGTGCAAATGGGTATCAGCATCAGCTCGGGTGGGGGGGGAGATGAAACCTGCCACAGACTAGCGGCCTGCCTAGGAGGCGATGAATTATACCACTAATGCTTCATCCCACAGAAAACCGGAAAACTTCGGCCTTACGGATCGCAACGGTCATCGGAAGTTGGGTTTTTTTTAGTGTTTCGCCTACCATGTCCGTGGCTATAAAATTTGTTCAGCATACTGCATGTGTATGGCGGCGGTGGCCGAGTAGTTAGGCTGCAGGACTTGGGAATCATGAGGTCCCAGCTAGGCCCGTCTATGTGTTGCTTAGGGAAAGACACTCAACACGCATTTTCCTCCTCTACCCAGGTGCAACTGGGTACAAGACACTAGCTTGGGAGTAAAAAAACCCTCTGTCAGATAAGCGGCCTGTCCAGGAATTGACTATTATCACCCGTTCCGCTTCACGCTATGGAGTATGGGATACGCCCCAACTCTATGGGCCAAAAAGTGGTCTTGGGGAACTCCCATTTACGCAGCCTGTGACCACACGCCCTCCAATTTCCTCATTTTATGCAACGGTCGTACACTCCGCCTCCCGTTTGACCAAATGGGGCGCGGTTCTTAAAATCAGTTGTGTTTATTGTCCATTATTGAAGACAAATTCCAAGTTCCCCGCCTCTTTCAATAAAACGATAATCGCAGACGTTCAAACAATGCTGCTTTCTAAGAAAAGAAAAGCAATACATTTATTAAATAATAATAATAGTCATATCGGCCTTATGTACTGCCCAAGCACCACGAGGATAAGTAATAAGAGTAGTGATGATAGTGTTGATAATAAAAATAATAATAATAATAATAATAATAATAATAATAATAATAATAATAATAATAATAATAATAATAATAATAATAATAATAATAACAACAATAATAATAAAAAATAATCATAATAATAATAATGGCAATAATAATAATAATAATAATAATAATAATAATAATAATAATAATAATAATAATAATAATAATAATAATAATAATAATAATAATAATAATGATAATAATAATATTAATAATATTAATAATAATAAATCACACTAATGTAATGTAATAGCCAGCAAAGGAAAGAGCCGAATATAGTCGAGATAATATTGTGATAAGAGCATATAATCCACTGGACTAATGATAATGGTAGAGAGAGAGAGAGAGAGAGAGAGAGAGAGAGAGAGAGAGAGAGAGAGAGAGATATTGAGAGAGACAGAGAGAGAGACAGACAGACAGACAATCAGACAGACAGAGACAGAGAGAGAGAGAGAGAGACAAAGACAGAGACAGAGAGAGAGACAGAGACAGAGACAGAGACAGACAGAGACAGACAGACAGAAAGAGACAGATAGAGAGACAGACAGAGAGAGAGAGAGAGAAGAGAGAGAGAGAGAGAGAGAGAGAGAGAGAGAGAGAGAGAGACAGAGACAGAGACAGACAGACAGACAGACAGGGACAGAAAGAGACAGATAGAGAGACAGAGAGAGAAGAAAGCAGAGAGAGAGAGAGAGACAGAGGACAAACAGAGACAGAAGAGAGAGACAGAGAGACAGAGACAGAGAGACAGAGAGACAGAAGAGAGACAGAGGATACAACCGAGAGCGAGCGACATGATGTAATTCACTTGATAAGGACCTCGGTCTCTTTAGGCTTTCTTTACCATTCCCATAATACCGAGGTTTAAGTTCGAAAGTAGATGATAAATTTGTTTCAGACAGAGAATATTTTTTCAGCGCCTCTGTTACATCTCCCTGGGGGAGACGTATTTACTCGTTATAAACGATTGCAATTAAACGCAGTTATGTGTCTCTTTCGTTACACCGGTCTATTTACATGAGCCATGTATCCATCTTATCTTGGCGTTTATGCTTTCCGTGTCAGTTGTTCTCTTAACTCTTGTGTTACTGAATTTTTGTCTCTGCTCGCTTTGCCAGTTTCTCTTTCTCAGACTTTCATTCCCGCAGCCCAGAGAATTCCCCACGTTCACTAATAATTTCAGATGAGTTTCATATTCTGTCGTTAGAGACAGCCACTGAGACGGGTTCACAATGAAAGATATCAATCATCGTAATTTGTCGTCGTACTTTAACAAATAATTAGACAACTCCTAGAAATCACCTCAAGCCCCTCAAGATATAAATATTTGCGGCCACGTCCACCACATGCGGTAATCTCAGGGTGAGGACGTCGAAAACAAGAATTTTAATAACCCTTAAAATGGAATAATTAGAAGTAAGAGATATTATTCCAATAAATATTTGAATTGGTGGGTTTTGTTCGATTTAAATTTACCACGTCCACCAACTTTCAGAGGAAAGCAAGATTTAAGTTCAAGAATTAGAAGAGGGTACAAACACAAATTGTAAGTCATATTATATATTATTCCAAGAAGCAAAACTTTCAACTATTGAATGTGAAAAACGACAATAAATGACAACTCCACCAATAAAGACAGAACCAACAGGTACGGGTTTTTCCTGTCTTTATTGAGTTGTCATTTATTGTCTTTTTTTCACCTTTGACTTTTCACTCCACTGTGGCTCCTTTGTATTATTCACCTTCACTATTATTTCCACCGCTTGTGATACAAAGTTCAGCGAACTCATATAAATTTAATTATCTTATCTGTAATGATGCGTCCATGCTTTAGGACATCATGTGTTCTGTCCCCCAAGGCCCGTGATTATTTTCTCAATTAAATTCTTGTCTAATCTATTCTGTGCCCTTGGCAATAATGGTGGACGGGGTAAATTTCAATTAAACAAACAAACAAACAAACAAACAAAAGCGCCCTTGGCTTGAATAATAAATACCACCATTGGATTCCTCCTATAATGTTATCCTGGAAAACTGTGCGATCTCACTTTGGCGAGAGAGAGAATGCTCGTGTTACAATGCTTTGTTGGGAACGCTCGTGTGTTGGGAATGCTCGTGAGTTGGGAATGCTCGTGTGTTGGGAATGCTCGTGGGTGTGAGCGTAGTTGGCTTTGATGGTAGACGCTTTCTTTTCATGGCGATGCGATGGGTGGAGGAAGCAAGGTCACATGGCAGTGATGTCATTATCCTTCATATATTATGCAGGACTAAATTAAAGAAAAAAACAACAAGAGAAGAAAACTTCGAGACATTGTCCCTAAGGAAGGCGATTCTGCGAGTGTGATGTCATTTTTACAGACAACATACTTTATGGGCTCATTATATTTTTACCGTCTAAAGAAAAACAACAAGATAAAAGACCGAAGCACCAGGACACAAACAAACGAAAAGAAAGAAAAAGAATTGTTAACAAAAAAACAAAAACTTTTTTATCTCAAAATGGCAAATATTTATAATAATGGAAAACACGAACACGAAAATATACAGTGAGCTGCCCAGAAGAGCATCCATATAACAATTCTCTGAAACCTAAATCTGTGACTAAACTGACTGATGCACATAAACACACACACACACACACAAACACAAACACACAAAAGTCAGGTGTGAGGCAAAAGGTGGAAGGAGAGGAATTAACGAAATAAATGACGAATGACAGGACCGAAGGACAGACCACGCTCGGTCTCTTTTGCATTATGACCACAGTGTGTGTGTGAGAGTGTGTGACAAAGGGAGGAAGAGAGAGAAGAGAGACATGGCAGAGAGAGAGAGAGAGAGAGAGAGAGAGACAGACAGAGAGAGAGAGACACAGAGAGCAGACAGACATACACATAGACAGAGACAGATGGAGAAGAGAGAGAGAGAGAGATAATACCAGACAGACAGACAGACAGACAGACTGACAGAGCCAGAGCCACATTAAGTACATATGCCTTATGGTCAAATAATCACTGCTGTCGTCACGACCGTAGTGCTTTGGTCAGGTTTAAATTGGGATCATATGGGAGAAATACAAGTTCCCAAAGTATAATATAAATTTCCTCGAGAGCGTGACGTCAAAATCTGTTTTTTTGTTTTGTTTTTGCATTTATTAGGTTTGTTTCATTTTGCTACGTCCGGGTTGTTTTATTTCTCTTTTCCATTTTTGTGGGGGGGGGGGGGGGGGGGTGTATGTGTGTGGTGTACATAGTATGCACGATCAATCGATACTTTAACATTCAATAATTTAAGGCAGGCTTATCACAGCAGTCCTGACACTTTTTCTAGGCTTATACAAGTATGTGTGAAGTATGTGTTCTACCAATCTAGGCACATCCGAAGAAAATGATCTACACCCAACCTCCTAGGCCGTCCTACAAGAACACACACAATGATCACTACCAATCATTTTTTTTCCAATCTAGGCTGATGTTATTTCTACCAATCTAGGCCGATTGTCTAGGCCGATATAAGAAAGGAGAAGAATATTTTTCAGAAAGGAGAAAAAATGATCTACCAATCTAGGCCGATACAAGAAAGGAGAAGAAAATGATCTACCAATCTAGGCTGATACAAGAAAGGAGAAGAAGATGATCTACCAATCTAGGCCGATATAAGAAAGAGAGAAGAAAAATGATCTACCAATGTAGGCTGATACAAGAAAGGAGAAGAAGATGATCTACCAATCTAGGCCGATACAAGAAAGGAGAAGAAGGGGGAGTGTCAATTGACATTTTTATTATTGTTTTGTTTCATTTGATTTCCACAAAAATTATATGTGATGATCTCAGGGGGAATTAGAGGAAAAAGCAAGATATCAGACGAAAAAAACGAAAATAAATAAATAGACTCGAGAGATAGGGCGACTATAGAGAGGGATAAAGGGAGGGAGAGAGGAGAAAGAAATAAGTTTATAGAACTCTATTCTGATTCAAGGAGGAAAACCAAGCTGCAATTGGATTGACGATAAAGAGGAAGGAAGACGTGGTAAAAAAACAAACATAACGCTGAGGGCCTGTTGAGGGGAAAGGAGGAGGAGGCATGAGATGGGGACAGGAGTATGACGTCCAGCCATCCAGCGTTTGTACAACGTGCTAGTCTCCCCTTCTGATGTACTTTCTGACAAAGTGATTAATGAACGATTTAAAGTGAAAGAGTGAAGGGAAGAAATAGGACCTAACCGCCCCTCTAACCGCCGTCCCCCCCCCTCAAAGCATTTGTTTAATTAAAATTTACTCCGTCCACCCATATGTGGTGATCTCATATAAGAAGAAACCACAAGATGAAAGATACGTGAAAGAGTGGGGAACAAGTAGAATCTAACAGTTACCTGCACCCCCCTCCCCACGGTAGAAGTAAAACTAAATATAAAGCAAGAGACCCACTCAAAGGTCAGGGTCATTTCCCCCCGCAGATAGAAGTAAAACTAATGTTATAAATGTTACATCCAAGAAGGTTATATTGCTATGGGTGTATCGACAGCTCACACGGGTGTCGAGGAATGTATTGTGACGTTACACACAATAGAGTATTACAGTGTAAAAAACGGTAATGTTATTAATGCTTTAGAAAACACAGACGGAGGAACAGAGAGAGATAGAGGAGGGAAAGAGAGAGAGAGAGAGAGAGAGAGAGAGAGAGAGAGAGGAAGAGAGAGAGGGGGAAGAGAGAGAGAGACAGACAGACAGACAGAGAGAGAGAGAGGAGGGAGAGGGCGGGTGAGAGAGGAAGAGAGAAAGGAGAGAGAGAGAGTGGGAGAGAACAGACATTTACATGAATAAAGAGAGAAAAGAGAGAAAAGAGAGGGAGAGAGAGGGGGTGAGGGAGGAAGAGAAAAGGGTGAGCCTTTTATCGAGAGAATGTTTTTCCGTCCATATTTCAAATTAGAGGAAACAGCAGCAAATGAATAAGAAAGAAAGTGAACAAGAAAGGAAAGAAGTAGGACCTATCACCAAAACCCTTTAACCGCGCATCCACCCATTACGAGGAAGAGACACAAACAGACGAGACAGACAGACAGGCGTTACACGACCACATTGCGGACATTCTAAACACAAAATTACTCATATTATGACCGACGTTGAAGATGATTATTGTGAACTTTTGGTTTCTCATTTTATTCCCAGCACGAGATCAAAAAACAACAAAATGGCAACATTCAGAGAAACTCGATTAGAGGAGTCACCGGTCGTTGATAAGAGTATCGCATTTTATAATATACACATATACATCCCTCCCTCTCCCTCCCTCTTTCCATCTCTCTCTGAATGTCTATTTACATGAACTAAAGCCATGTGAAATAGCGTCATCCATCTTATCTTGGCGTTTATGTTTCCGTGTCAGTTTGTTCTCTTATTACTGACTCTTGTGTTACTGAATTTTGTCTGTCTGCTCGCTTTGCCAGTTTCTCTTTCTCAGACTTTTCATTCCCGCAGCCCAGAAGCTAATTCCCCACGTTCACTAATAATTTCAGATGCACGTAGTTTCATATTCTGTCGTTACAGAGGACAGCCAGCGGAGTAGACAATGGTAACTTGGATCTGACTGAAAACTTGACACTGTTCACAATGAAAGATATCAATCATCGTAATTTGTCGTCGTATTTTAATAACGGAAATAATTAGCAGGCGCCAGAAAGAAAAAATAACACAGCCGGCCTTCCTCTCTACAACATCCTACCTCCCCCCTCCCAAACATCTTCTTATCACCTCAAGCCCCTCAAGCACGCGCACATAAATATTTGAATTGGTGGGTTTTGTTCGATTTAAATTTACCACGTCCACCACATGCGGTAATCTCAGGGTGAATTGAGAGGAAAGCAAGATGGACGGGAAGTGAAAGTGAAAGAAAACAAGAATAACCTACGGGGGGGGGGGGGGGAGGAGGGAGGGAGGAAGGAGAAAGAGATGATAAAATACACGTAGTATGCCGGGTGCCCTTAAAATGTGGACGCGAAATAAAGTAAGTCATATTATATATTATTCCAAGAAGTAAAACTTTCAACAACAGTTTATCCAATCAGAATACAAACACATCATTAAGCTTAACACCTTTTAATCACTATTGAATGTGAAAAACGACAATAAATGACAACTCCACCAACCTTGTCGCAAGACAGAACCAACAGAACGGGGTTTTTTTTGCCTGTCTTATATTGGTGGAAACTGTTGTCATTTATTGTCTTTTTTTCACCTTTGACTTTCACTCCACTGTGGCTCCTTTGTATTATTCACCTTCACTATTATTTCCACTTCTTGGGATACAAAGTTCAGCGAACTCATATAAATTTAATTATCTTATCTGTAATGATGCGTCCATGCTTTAGGGACATCATGTAAGATAGCTCTAGGACGACATTGTTGCCCGTGATTATTTTTCTCAATTAAATTCTTGTCTAGGATAATCTATTCTGTTGCCCTTGGCAATAATGGTGGACGGGGTAAATTTCAATTAAAAATGAAACAAACAAACAAACAAACAAAAGCGCCCTTGGCTTGAATAATAAATACCACCATTGGATTCCTCCTATAACGTTATCCTGGAAAACTGTGCGATCTCACTTTGGCATTTGGCTTTAAAAACTTCTTCTTTTTTTATATATATAAAGAATCGAGAATGCTCGTGTGTTGGGAACGCCCGTGTGTTGGGAATGCTCGTGTGTTGGGAAACTCGTGTGTTGGGAATGCTCGTGGGTGTGAGCGTAGTTGGCTTGGATGGTAGTACGCTTTCTTTTCATGGCGATGCGATGGGTGCCGACGCAGAGGTCGCCGGTGGTCAAGGTTGTTGTTTTTTTTATGTCTATGGCTTGTATTTTTATCGTCTTTGTCCCTAGGTGGCTTGTCAATTTATGTGATGTCATTATCCTTCATATATTATGCGGGACGAAATTAAAGAAAAAACAACAAAGATAAAAGACCGAAGCACCAGGACACAAACAAACGAAAAAGAAACAAAGAATCATAACATTACCCTGTCCGACAGAAATGTATACAGGGATTGGACTGAAGCATTAGATAGCATAATATAAGTTATACTCACGTGAATCGCGATTCTACAGTTCCTTTTTATCCTCACAAATGGCATTCGCGATGATATCATTATAATAATGGAAAACAATAACACGCATAAATATACAGTGAGTAGACCGCGGCTGGCTATGAAAAATGAAAGATAATTTTTATTTTTTTTTACAGATACAAACACACACATACTTTATGGGCTCAGAATGGGCATATTACGCATTACTAAAGTGACATACCGTTTCACTATTTGTTAACAAAAAAACAAAAAAAAACTTTTAAAAAATTTTTTTCCTGAAAAACAAGAAGAGCTACAGAGGCAGGACGTAACCAGGAGCATCCATAACAATTCTCTGAAACCCTAAATCTGTGACTAAACTGACTGATGCACATAAACACACACACACACACACAAACACAAACACACAAGAAGTCAATCTGTGGAGGCAAAAAGGTGGAAGGAGAGGACCTAACGTTGACGATCCCACTCGGACCATGATAGACACCACTAATGAAATAAATGACGAATGACAGGACCGATGGTGTGGAGCAGGAATTACGACAGAGGGCCCGGTGTTTGGCTATATCCAACTACTGTGTCGACCAAATCGATGACGTGAAACAGACCAAAAGCTTCGTCCAATGATGGAATACATTAAAAACAATATTGATCAATCATAATAATATGAGATATTGCATTATGACGACATGGGCGTCATAAAAAAAAAAATGTGTGTGTGCTGTGTGAGAAATAGAGATGAGTGGAGGACTCTATTTTCAGAGATTTCTTTGAATATTCAGAGTCTACCGTGAGAGAGAATGAAGAGAGAGATGAATATTTAGAATGAGAAAGAGAAAAGACACGAGTATTCGATCAGACGTCCATCTCAGAGAGAGACGAGAGAGATTGACTTAATGTCCGTCACACTAGGACAGGGTTTAGAGCAATGAAGAGAGAGAAATTCTGAGAGAAATCCCCAGAGAGAGCCACCTCTTTTTCTTAGTCTTTCTTTTTTCACTTTCAAAATGTATCCTCAGACATATATACACACTAGACAATAGACAGATGGAGAGAGATAGAGAGAGAGAGAGAGAGAATCACAGAGAAAGAGAGAGAGAGACAGGTCGCAGACAGACATACACATAGACAGAGAAAGAGCCAGCACACTACATTAAGTACATATGCCTTATGGTCAAATAATCACTGCTGTCGTTGGATCCATGGATTAGTTGAAATGACGAACCGTAGTGAACACACGGATCAACATTGAGACAAAATACAATGTTTGTCATTCCTGTTTTGGGATCATATGGGAGAAATACTATAAGAGACATACATTGAAATGTTTCGCTCTTTAAATGAAAGTCAGAATTCGACACTATACATAAACTATACATGTTTGCAATGTATGGGCGTGGGAAGGGGAGTCCACACATATTGGTTTCCCCCAAGAGAGCGTATTTCTCCTAGACTAGCTAGCCTGCGACACCGTGTGTTGTATGTATGTATGTATGTATGTATGTGTGTATGTATATACGTATGTATGTATGTATGTATGTATCTATGTATGTATGTACTAAATAATTTGTTTGTTGTTTCTTTGAAGTAACTCTGTCCACCGTGGCGGTGACCTCAGGGCGTGTGCTGAATAAAGACACACACACACACACACACACACCACTTCTAAAGCTTGATTCACGATACTCACGCATACCGGACTGCCTGACTTCGGGCAGTTATAATGACTGGAAGTGTCTGTGCACACAAACAGATAATCATATTGATACTGGGACTGGTGGGTATGAGGTGAGTGCATACAAATTTATCTCAATTGCGAAGCGATGAGTTCAAAGGCCTGAAACAAAAAGCACACACACACACACACAAAACACAACAACAACAAAACAGAAGGAGAATGACATAGCAAATAAAACGTTGAATGGCCCAGCTTGATCTATCACAGGTGACGGACAAGGGAATCACAGCCTGTATTTTGTTGGTTCCCCTTTTGTGGAATTCGTTTTTGTTTTGTTTTGTTTTTTTGTTGATTCTCTTTCTTTTTTGTTTTTGGGAGTGGTTTTTTTTTGTTCGTGTTGGGTTGTTGTTATGGGGGTTTAAAAGGAAGTGAAGATATTTCTGACGACACAACAAACTTTTGTTTTCTTTCTTCACATCTACACACTCAGCTGTCAAACATACGACCGACTTTTGACTTGTATCTGACAAAATGCTGACGAGCCTCACCATTGAGGTCATGCCTGGTGATTCAGCAAGAATTGGTGTGCACACACACACACACACACACACAAAAGAGTGTTTTTAAGGCTTGCTGTAACGCACATCATGAGAATGAATGCTTCACTCAATCCATCTGAAGTGCAGTTATATTTGTTCGTGATTTATTTAGTTTTTGTCCCGAATGTTTTATATTACGTATGTGACATCGTTTTGATCAGCTTGATTTGCGTGCACACAAAAGATACAGCTGACTGACAAGTGGACAGATAGATAGATAGATATAGATAGATAGATGGATAGATAGATAGATAAAGATACATAAACATGTGTATGTATCATACATTGTATGTATATGTATGTGTGTATGCATGTATGTATGTATGTATGTATGTATGTATGTATGTATGTATGTATGTATGCATGTATGTGTGTGTGTAGATGGTATATGTATTTACGTACAAATGTGTCTCTATACGTAGGTTAGGTAGGCTATGTATTGAGATAGAGAAAGAAAAAGATAGAGAGAAAGTAATATACACAGACAACATGGTGAAGAAAGGAGAGAGTTTGTTTGTTTCTTGGAAATTAACCGTCCACTATTGCAGTGATCTCAGAGTGAATTAAGAGGAAACAGCAAGCTGAAAGATAAGTGAAAGAAGGAAAGGATAGAAGTAGGACCTGTCAATGGTGTGTGTGTGTGAGAGAGAGAGAGAGAGAGAGAGAGAGAGAGAGAGAGAGAGAGAGAGAGAGAGAGAGAGAGAGAGAGAGAGAGACAGAGACAGAGACAGAGAGAGAGAGAGACAGACAGACAGACAGAGAGACAGAGAGAGACAGAGAGAGAGAGAGAGAGAGAGTAAGAGAGAGAGAGAGAGAGAGAGAGAGAGAGAGAGAGAGAGAGACAGACAGACAGACAGACAGAGAGAGAGAGACAGAGAGAGAGAGAGAGAGAGAGAGAGAGAGAGAGAGAGAGAGAGAGAGAGAGAGAGAGAGAGAGAGAGAGAGAAACGAAGAAACAAATAGACAGATAACAAGTTGGAGAAGGGGATAGAAAAATGGGAGGTGTGTCACACACACACACACATACACATACACACAGAGAGAAACAGACAGAAAAGGAAGGGAAAGAGTGTCGAGAGAAAGAAGCGCGGGAACGAAAAGAAATGACTACATGTACAAGTAGTGTCAGTGAGTAACCCATTAGGAGAAAAAAAAACGTTCTGTGAAGTAAAAAGCGAGAAAAAGACAGACAATACGATACATGTATCTTGTTTGACAGACATCACATACGACCCGATGTAATAATAGAACAAAACCACTTAAATTGCATGCAGGATGTTTCAACTCTAGGGGGGGGGGGGGGGGGGGGGGGGGACATAATCAAGAGGTTAAAAGAAGAAAACACAGAACACTAGTATTTGCTTTGCCAAGTCTGCGCTTTCTCCCAGTATGTTAATAGCTAAATGAAGAAACGCTGTTCATAATAATATGCGTGATGTTCAGGTCCACAGACGACTGAAATAATTCATCACGGTAGCGTTCAGACGTCAAGCGCTTAAATTAGTACATGTGCTTGAGCCACGACGTTCTGATTGGTGACTGTTTTCGAGGCGCCTAATCAGAATGCTAGAATGCGAGGCGGTTTTCCAAGACACCTCGTTACTGAACGCTACTCTTAAACCTAATATTTAGGGTCAGAGGGAACACGAACGCATTTGAATGCAGTGGCAACAGAGCTCACATGAGGGACGAGTGTGATAGAATGGTTGGAGCGCACACTCCGAACTGATTAAGTTATGTGACTCACGCGTGTTAATGATTGTCGATGTCTGCAATATCTGTGTTTATCTACTTCACAGCGTGTATTATTATGAGTTGTAATTCTGCTATTGCTATGCAGACTAAAATTGGTGCAGCTTACAGAAATAGATAAATGAGAGAGACAGAGAGAGAGAGGGGGGGGAGAGACAGACAGACAGAGACACAGAGAGACAGAGAGAGACATAGACAGACAGAGATAAAGAGAGACAGACAGACAGACTGACAAACAGAGACTCGCAGCCCTAATTATATTTCATTTTTATCCCTTTCGGATATTTTCCCTCTGTCCATGTCCAAAACCAAAGCGTCTCTGGAAGCTTCTAGCCTTATATTTTGACAACGTATTCTTGTTCTTTTGCTTTCCTTAGTAACTGATTATTCGAAACCAGTCTACAGATATCTTGGGCTCATCATAACTTCACTCAATGTTCTCATTGCGTGCACCGGGGGGGTGATTATGATCATCTGTCCTGATTCATGCCTTAGATACCGGGATAAGCTTCATCTTTATGGGCCTTGAGGGAACATGTTGATCATGTCGGAACATTATTCTGTTTGTCTAACAGTTAGGTTGGGGGGGGGGGGGTAAGCTATAACATCCTTCCCACGATAAAGCAGTGTTACTCCTCTGCGAAATAATAACCTTTAACAAGACACAACATGACAACAATAAACCCTAGCAACACAACTGTCAAGACCAGTTATGACAGACAAGTGTCAAAAGGATTTTAAAGCTCAATAACTTGCGAAAGATCGGATGCAGCAGGTAAGTGGCGATAACTCAGGAAGTCTAGGCTTGACTAGACATCTCCTTCACGCATGGCTCTACAGAAAACCCCATGTATGCCCAGATCCCGCAGAGGTAAAATGAGAACGAAACAGACGAAACAGAATATTACAAAGACGGATAGATAGATAGATAGATAGATAGATAGATACATAGATAGATAGATAAATAGATAGATAGATAGATAGATAGATATATGGGTAGATAGATACATTTCGTAAATGACATGTTGATATCAACGTATAGAATGATTAATGAATATGATAAGCGCGAGATGAACATATGTTGTAAACAACAAGAAAGTTGATGCTGTGTGCCGTTACCTTGTTCATCCAAAGACAATGGAATGTTTCCAGAAAAGAAAAGAAGAAAACGAAATACTAAAACAAAAACTCAACTCACTTCTTTCACCAACCCAATTTTTGTCTTCTCCTCCCCAGTGTGTGAATCATGGAAAACACCTGTGAGCTCCCATAAATGTTTATGGCTAAAACGTTATACAATTATGCCTTCCATAGGCCCCACGATGTAGCTATTTTTAACTGTTTAGATAAACGATGGTAAGAGCTCCAGAGGAACTCTGGCTAACCATGCCAAAAAAAAAAAACGTAAAACGTAACAAATTATACTTTCCTTTAAAAAAAAGAAACGAAAAGATTGTGTACCTTAACGCTACAATTCTGTTGAAAACACTTACAAGTTATAAGCAAAGACCACATTTTACAGTACAGGAGAGTCGAGGGGAAAAGGGAACAAATTTCACAAGAATATTGGTATGTTTTATTGAAATACCGGTATGATCTCAGTGTGAACAAGGAGAGAGAAAAAAAGCAAGATGAAAGAAAGGCACGTGAAACAGTGAAAATAAATAGATTGAACCCACCAGTAGCGCCCACCAGGGATATAACAACTTTTTTTTTAAGAGACTGTCTTTAAAGAAAGCAGTTATATTATATAATATGTAAACCGTGTACACTCGTGTCAACGTTGATCATAACAATATGTATATTAGGCCATTGTCCATATATTGATTTATGCACAAATGAAGGAAATCGAAAGTTAGCGTAAACGTGTTTTCATCATAACGCCAAGGCATAATAAAATAAACACCACGTGCCATGAACAATGTATTTAGCGACAACAGATCTTGTATTTCTCGTAGTAGTGTAATGAATCTACCATATATACCTTTATCCTTCATGTCAAATTGGCTTGTCCCGTGGCATGTTTGATTAACTGTTTGTTTGTTGAATTCATCATAAGCCGCGGTGAGCTCAGAGTGAATTAAGTTTTAACTAATCTAAATTTACCCCGCCCACCATTGTGGTGATCTCATTGTGAATTAAGAGGAAACAGCAAGATAAACGATAAGTGAAAGATCAAAAGGAAAGAAGTAGGACCTACCAGTAGCAACCGCCAACCTCCCGCATGTAAATGAAGAGGAAACGGCAAGATGAAGGACACGTGAAAGAACCAAAGGAAAGCAGTAAGACCTACCACACCACCCTGCCCACACCAGAAAACAGCAGGGTGTCAGCAGGTATACAAAGTCACTCGTTACAACACTTCTGTTTGAAACCGCCATCTTCTCCTGATTCTGATGCCTAAAATACGTCTTGCATTGTACGTCTCAGAGAATGCGTGTACGTCCAGTGTGGTAAAGGAACTTCCTGGTTTGAAAACGTTCACCTAAATCACCCCACACTTGCTCTACCACTCAAGTATCATCAAAGCCAACCAACTTGAGGCAAACGTTCCAACAACAACAACAACAACAACAACTTGACAACCAAACAAAAATCTCAACCCCACACAAAGTACCACTCAAGTATCATCAAAGCCAACCAACTTGAGGCAAACGCTCCAACAACAATAACAACCAAACAAAAATCCCAACCACTGTTGTTCAGCGATGCGTAAACCGACTCGCATTTAAAGTCAATACAAGGAAGTTGTGGGTTGTTGTTTTTGTTTTTTTTTATCAGCACCTTTCATTCAACACAGTCTTCGACTTCTAATTTCAGTCTATCCCCACGCTGTGGAAGTGTGAGGTGAACGATAGTTGTTTGTTTAATTGAAATTTACTCCATCCACCATTGTGGTGATCTCAGGGTGAATTAATAGGAATCAGCAAGACAAGAGAGAAGCAAAAGAGTAAAAGGAAAGAAGGACCTACCAGTAGATCCCGCCAACCACCCGCGTGGGAACGAAACAATAACAACACAACGGCAACTACTAAGCTGTGAAGCGATGAGGAACCCACATAAAGACACACACACACACTCTATCGACATGTTCAAAACTACGCACATACACATGACACAAGCTAATTCTAGAACCTGCGTGAAGTTTGGTATGCGCTAATCAAGACGTTAGCGACTCTCCTTGACTCTCTATTCCGTTCCGCTCTCATAAAAACTGCATACATATAACGTAACGGCTACACAAACGTAGAAGAGCCGATGGTTACATAAATACCGACTTGTACATGACTGACTGTATTTCTCAACGCTCCGTCGATCGCTGGCCAAACTCCACTCCTCATATTTCCACTTGAATCAAAGCAACACAACAACGCTCACTGTTATCAACGATCGGGATAATGTCTTCTTATAATATCTAACACGACCGTTGACATCGTCGTTAGGAATCCACCGCTGTGAGGAAAGGGATAGAAGGGAAGAGGGGTCTAAAAAGCCACCAAAGAGACACCAGTAGTATAGTTAGTAACAGAATGGATTTGTTTAACCCCTGGAACGAAATGGAGGAGTGGAGGAATGAAATTGATAAGATACGAAAGATACGATAGACAAGCCGCAAGGTTTGGCAATACGTCACAGTAAGTGGAACACGTTCTGTGAGTGTGAACGAGTAATATGGAAGAGCAAGAACTTTAAATGAGATTTATACATAGCTGCCAACCATTTCAAATCGAAAAACAAGACTCAGACCTCGCAAACTAATTCTCACGTGCACGACGATCCGTACGTAACATTTCAGACCAAAAAAAATATGACAATTTAACTTAAATAACCACAAAAAAGTCAGTCGACCGCTGACCATCCTAGCAAAGTGGGGCGGTAGTTTTGCAAACTCAGAATGGCGTCTCCGGACTTTCATTCCAATCTCTCGGAATTTCTGCCGTTAACTTAAGATTTGTTTGTTTGTTGTTTTTTTAATACTGTTAACCTCAATTTACATCAATTTTACGGTAAATACAGACGTACGGTCTCACTCAAAGCCACAACAACAACAACAAAATCATACTAAATACGCTGTTTCTTTATGTACTGGTTGGCAGCTATAATTGCATAAATAATGATGTCCTTGAAGGAGAAGGACCCACCTATTAGTAGTTCCCATCAACCATGCAACCATCCATAAGCAGTGATCTCAATGTGAATTAGGAACGAAATGTCAATATGAAAGACAAACAATAAAAAGCGAGATCTATTAACCATTCGCACCCAGCAACCACAGCCAATAGATAAGTCATGTCGGCGGATTGGTCTTCTTCATCTTCATAATAATAGCTGACTAAGTCCATTCTTGAGTATTACTGTCAGTGCGCATATATGTTTAAATTACTCCAAATCGTTAGAAGTCCAATTTTGATTTTAAAATTATGTGTCTTTTAAGTCTTCAGTGCTATTTTGCTGAGTTTGATTTCTGTCGGCAGTCCAATCCACCGCCTTATATGTACTAGGGTAAAATGAGCGCAAACGACAATCAATGTTTGAAAACGGAACCAGCCTAATGTGGGTGTTCTTGTATCATCTAATGGAATAAGGGTTGGTTTAGAGTTACATCGGGAGAGGGAGTGAAGGGGAGGAGGATGCAACAACTTAACTTTGGGTTGTTAGGTGGGGGGAGGGGAGAGGGGAGGGGGGTTGGACTGGATGGGAATGTCGCTTGGGAAGACAAGAAGGAAACTGTGCCAAACTCTTAACAAGCGTAAAGTCGTCGTGTAATGAGAGGGCAATCAGCGGTGATTGGGACTGATGATTCACGGCTGCCATTATCACCACAAGCAACAGCCAGACACCAGGCCCCTTTCTAACAACACGACACACTGGCAACTGACTATTATTGTTATTATCATTATCATTATTATTATTATTAGCGGTAGTAGTAGTAGTACAGTAGTGAAAAATTATTGTCGGCTCAAAATTAATATTGTCGTAACTACACATAAATATACGTTATAAAGTCATTTCTGATCAAGAAAGACTCTAAAGTTCTCGACTGGGGAAAATGCATTTGCATGTTAAGTGTCTTTCTCAAGGGACACAACATTTGGATCAAGCTTTGCCCGGATTCGAACCCGGACCTCAGCATAACCATTCGGTCACCGATGCCCTGCTAGTAGAACCCACTCATCACATTTCTGCTCCTTAATTACTTACCAACTAAATATAATATTTCTGTAAGTGCCCGTTATTTTGAATATATATGATAATAAATATGTGTAGAAGAGAGTTGTTCAAAACCAGAATTGTTTGTTTTATATATATCATAGGTTGGACGTGAAATCAAGCAATAAAAAGTGTGATTGATGCAAGTTTAAGACTGCTTTTAAAATTGCATAGTCTGGTCGCTAAAACATAATAAACACGGTGGACGTGGGTCATAGCAACAGCTAATATCAAATGCAAGACAAACCTTGAAAGACTTCATTTAAGAACATTCAGCACTTTCATAAAACAGCCAAATAAAAAAAAAGGAAATTCACCCCATCCTCCATGCAGTGATCGGGGGGGGGGGGGGGTTGAAGATGTCTTCTATTGCATTCTATTGCATTCATCATTGTTGTTGTTTATGCATTTTTAAATATGAAAAATGAAAGTGGAAGAATCAAAATACTAGGAATTGCATTAAAATTTGTGGTTATTCCCAGCACAGAAAATAACAACAAAGAAATAACAGAGTGTGAGAGAGAATGACTTATATTATGACAATGATAGCATTTAAGAAGTGTTTGATTTATTAGCAATAATTTCGCTTTTATGCAAAGTAAAAGTAAAGTGAGCTCCATAAAACCAGAATTGAACATCTATAGTATGGAGAATCAGGAGTAGAGTCCTGATTTTTCTTGGCATACCGTATGTGGTAGTTTGTCGCCTTTATTTTCGCTGAGTCTGAAAAGACCTAGCTACCCATTTCATTGCTGGGTCGACAGTAGGGTCAGAAAAATTTGCCCGGGGGAATCAAATTCAAGCCTCCTGGGTGGTAGTCAAGCACTCTACCGACAGCTATCGGCATCTATTTTTTACTTTATAAATGCAAGGCATTGACAAAAATACATTAGTTTGTATCTGTAAACACTCATGTACATTTTATTTGACAAAGTTACGCTGGACTTGGAATGCCAAATGTTTTCTAAACAAAATTACGTCTGCTGAATCATCCTTACCTTTAAGCCCCCTTTCAATTTTTCTTTTTTTTTTAAGAAAGAAAAAGGATTGAATTGAAAACTTATCCAAGCTCCTCTGATTTAAATCCAAACTATTCCTCTTTAGACAACACGATGTTACTAAAAATCAGTGTATAGATGATAAAAGTCTCATCTCTTGACAAACAAACATATAGTATATATTCTAATATTTTACAAGTCTGAGTTGGATAGTCTTTGAACATCAACGGTTCTGTTGCCAGGCCACTGAGAGTAATTAAGTACATTTTACATCTAAATGATCTCAAGATCGTTTTTATTAGGGGGTTTATATCAGAAGATATAATATATATATATATATATATATATATATATATATATATATATATATATATATATATATATATATATATATATATATATATATATATATATATATATATATATATATATATATATATATATATATTGTATTTAAATTAAGTTGAAATTAAGGAAAATTTCATTGTTTCCCCATTTTTTTAGTATAATTTTCATTTATCTAATCCCCTTATTTTAATACTGACTCACGCTAATAATCGTACTTGACATCACTCAGGAACATGCTTGTACATACATGTATCAATATTTTTCCCCACACATGACATGTTATCTTTTTCATGAGAGCTGGCTATATCACAAAAAGAGCCATCACAGAATGAATGGAAATAACAAAAGAAAAGTGAATCACAGATATGATCTAGGTGGAGAAAATCAAACACATGAGGACAACTTAAGATAAGAAGAGAATGTTGAAAGAGAGGGAAAAAACAGAGACAGATATTATTCTGACACATTGGAGAAAACAGTGTTATTGAGAATGAGATTAACTGAACACACACAGACAGATATCTTTTGAGGGATGTACAAGTGAAAAACACAGAAAGAAAAGCAGGAAAACAATGTGTTTCTCTGATGATAGTACAGATGAGAAACAGAAAAGGAAACCTATTTTAAGGCCCTTTAAGATAAGAAAATTCATACATGAAAGAAAAAGACTGTGATCATGTCTTTATACACGCATTTGGAATCAAATAAATCCTTAGAACCATTTAACAACATCATTCTAGGAATAGATCTATATAAATTTATAGAGTGTATACAATCTAAAAGTAATAGTAAAATACCCATCTCAAGAGTTGAGCATCTAGCAGGATAATGAGGAATAGACTCCTGATTTTCTTTAATGCGGTATGTTAAAAGCGTCTTCTACACAGCCTTTACTTTCGGCAAGTCTGAATAAACTTACTATTAGCTATCCATTTCACTGCTGGGTCGATAGGAAGGTCAGACAGGTATCATTATATAGTGATCTAGCAATTCATTTTTTATTCATTTGGCAATGCCTCTTGTTTTCCTCTGCTAGTAGCCTCTCTTCTTCCTCTACCTTTTCACGATAACAACGTTTAGTAATACTAACACACAATAAGTAGATAAATCTAGATCTAAATCTAGTAAATAGAGTCAAGTTCATCTTAGTCTTTATTAAGAGAATTAAAAAACAACGTAGGCCTACTAGATCTAATATTAAATAAAATAATAAACTCATTCTAGGTGCTTGAAGATAAATATTTTATTTAAAGTCTGGATACTTGGAGATCTAAGCTAGATCTATGAATCTATCCTAGATCTCTAAATCTATGTAAAATGAAAAAAAGACCAATAAGAAAGAGCATATAATTAGAACTACAGCTAGATCTAGATATAATAGATCTAGGCCTAGAATTTGCCAGTAAGGCCGACATTAGATGTAACGCAAAGCTTTTCAGAGCTTTTCTGTGTGTTTATAACCGCATGAACCCTTCATTAAATCAAAGAAAGAAATGGAGAAAAGAAAAATTCCTAAGCCTTTAGTAAAGGCTAATCCACCGCCACCACCACCTCCTACCCGACCCCACCCCTCTCCCAATGTCGTGCATGGCTCAGGAAGCTTTGGGATACTGGAGTGTATTTCCACTGATTTTGTGGTCACCCACTTCATGCTATTTAGTACGATTAAAATGAAGCAAAAACAAGACTGGATAAATCTAGAACTGCAGTCTACACCTATTTGACATTGATTTTGTAGTAATGTCTTGGAGGGCAATCATAATCATGGTCAACAATGTGTACAGAAGTCAGAAGAATCTATTGGACAAACTTTATTAACAACATCTAACCTAATAAATGAAAATGAAATGAGAAACTTTTGATGCCAGACTAAAAATTCCAAAACTGATAAGACTAAGACTATCAGACAGACAAGCACTACAACTACTGAATTCTCTAGAATCAAGTGCAACTTACCTCATTTTGAAAGATAACTGTTTCTTGTTTCTTCCTTAAATTCCACGCTTGTTTGCAAAACTGTATTATTCTGAATTGTAAGTGTTTGAAGCAATATCTGTTAAATCCTAGATCTAGGCCTAAGTCTTTCAATTCGAGAAGGATTCTTATTTCCTGTTTGAGGTTTTTGCTCATAGAGGCTAGCCCTACCCTACTTATATTTTTCAATTCATTTTTTTCTTTTACTTTCAGTATTTTTGCACGTTGATTTGGAAAGACTTCTTCCCATAACTAACAACCATACTTTGTAACTGTCTTCTAGTTGATAGGAACTACCACTCTTCTCGTCTTATAAACAATCCACTCGAATCAGACGTAAACGCATCAATGAATCAAGCAAGGAACTGGATCTCAATGCTTTCTCGCCCTAGTGATTCAGAGGTGTAGCTCACTTCCTAGATTGACGCCATCTTAGGATAAATTTAGATTTATTCACTGCGTCCGTGTTGCAATTAATTTTTTTATTTCATTTTTTTAAATGATATATGTAAAATCAGACTAGAAATAAATGTTTTGCATGATAGTGACTGCCTTAAATGAAAATTATACTTTAGTTAGACTTCTTATTTTTCTCACAATATTTTTCTCCATGCCATGAACCGGAAGTTGGATGACGCTCAGATCCCAGAGGGTTTTTTTAAAATTCGAGCCGGTTATGGGTAGATAAATCTCTCTCTCTCTCCCTGCATCCCTCCCTCTCTCTCCCTCCCTCCCTCACTCCCTCTCTCTCTCTCTCTCTCTCTCTTCTCTCTGTCTGTCTGTCTGTCTGTCTCTCTCTCTCTCTCTCTCTCTCTCTCTCTCTCTCTCTCTCTCTCTCTCTCTCTGTGTGTAAGCGTCTCGTCTTTTGAGTATCACTTATTCTTGGGTATGTTATGAGATATGTAAAGCATTAGAAAAAGAATGCAAGTGAGTAAATCCCCAACATTTAGTTGATGACTGATAATGGACAAATAGAGGTGCGAAACAAGAACTGAGGATAACATGGATATTGCTAGACAAATAGAAGGACAATTGACTCTTAGTACATTTGATAATGCAGACATTAGTCTGTCAAATTTTTATGTGTTCTTTTTCGAGACCATTCCAAGTTTCCCGAATGAATAACAGAATCACATACCAATTGATGGAATTGAAAAAAATTATGTATCTTTGGACTAGTTACATGATCGTTTCGGTATTACCGGTGCCTGACTCTCTCTCTCTCTCTCTCTCTCTCTCTCTCTCTCTCTCTCTCTCTCTCTCTCTCTCTCTCTCTCTCTCTCTCTCTCTCTCTCTCTCTCTCTCTCTCTCAACATACAGCTCTTTAATTAACGGTACATATAGGACTGAGTGTTGGATCAACCCGAAATAGGTAGGATGCTGGTATGACCTGAGTTTGAACAAAGTACTGGATCTCACGTTACCTGTCCAGTGGAGTAAATAAATACAGCGTAACACACAATCATCGAACTTACCAGGGCAACGGATATGTCCGGGTAGTTCGAGGAATCTGTGATTCGGGAAACACATAAATGAGTAAGATGACAAGAAAACTAACCTTTCAGAGTACCGTACATGCTGTACTTAATGACTTTGTTGTTGATGTCTGAAACTTGGCAAACCTTGTGACTGCCAACATGTTCCATTCATTAAGTGCTTTTGCTGTTACTTTTAGTTTTAGTTTTGTGTTGTTTAAAATCTGACTTCATGCATTTTACCACTATGTACATCAGTAAGTCTATTCATCAGAACCCTGTAAGGACAAAGGAAATCTAACGATTTAGATCTACTACGTAAGGCCCAAAAGTAAAATTCGATAATAAATGAAAGGCCTAACGATGTATAGTAATTAGTAACATGTACTATACATAACATAATACAAATAACAAAACGTTTTAATTTATAGTTGTTTTTTTCTCGGCCATTTCCATGTACCAGGTCTCGTGAATTGTATATTGGTAATGCAGGACTAAAAGAGATGCATGCGATGAGATGAGAATGTAGCACGGCGTGGGTCAGTAATACTAAAACTAGATCTACGGTACATGCATTACAATACACGTATAGTCTTTAAAAATGTGTTGCTGTTACTTTTTAAAAATTTAATTTAATTTACCCACATCCACAACTAATGTGATCTTGGGGTTTTTCGTAGGATTTTTAATTTTGCCCAGACTGCCCTGTAAACAGCCAAGGGATCTTTAACGTGCACAGAGTGTTGTTATCTGCACACGGACCTCCTTTTTATTGTCCGTCTCTGATGGGACTAGGTTCCGATCTATCTACCTGGACCAGGGGGCAAAGTTTGCTCGAAAAAAGAGCCAGATGAAAAGATAAGTAAAAGAGTGAAAGGAAAGACGTAGGACCTACCAGCAGTGCCCACCGAGCGCCCACGACTGCGAGATGAAAACCATGTGAAACAGTTAAAGGAGTTGGGTCTACCAGTATTCTCTCCAACTGCCCATGTAACGAATCTTAGTGAATGCCCGGAATCTGAAACTACATGTATACGACAAGCGAGGAGGAGCATAAGTAAGAAATGAGCATTCAATTCGAAGCCTTACTATTAGTACCAGTAGCTCCCTCAAACTACTTACGCTGAAGTTTCAGGAACACCAGAAAAATCAATTCCCTCGTCTTTTAAATAATATGGCTAGACATGAACGAAAAAAAATATTGATTGATTGAAATTTATCGTGTCCACCATATGCGGTGGTCTCAGGGTGAGGAGGAAACAGCAAGATGAAAGATAAGTGAAAGAGGGAAACGGAAAAGAAGTAGGACCTACCAGCAGTATCCATCAATCTCTCACAAAAAAGTTCTTTTCTTCCTTCTTTGTTAGTTCCCATTCTACCTTTCGGTGTATGAGTGCACAAAAAGTCCAAACCACAAAACAAACACAAACACCCCCCCCCCCAAACAACAACAAAACAACCCAAATAAATCCAAACAGATAAAAAACATTAACATCAAACCGTCCTATTTTCATTCCCACAGTCTCTCAACACCTACAAGAAACTGAAACTTTCTTTCTTTTTTAAATAATATCAGTGTTTCCATTCTACATTCCTGTGTGTATGGGTTTAGATGTCCGAAATGATATTTCTCCAGGCTACCCTGTCCCGACACTTTCTTTTTTCTTTTTGTAAAGGTTACATTTTTTTTTTTTTAGCGCCTCTTTTATATCTTTTTTCCCCATTTTCTTCGAGGTCTGCCTTTTGGTCTTTCCTCTTGGGATTTAGCACTGTTATGTATACTGATTTAGCTATTATCTTATCGTTCATTCTGTTAACATGCCCATCCCATCGGAGTTGATTTTTTTTTATTATCTTAGTTTGTGTGCCAAAGAAAGCGAACCTATGATTTATAAAATGACTATGATGTTTCCATAAATAAATTTTCCTTCTTCCTGGGTCAAATATACTACATGACATAATAATAATACATGTGTGTACACTCAAATCTCGTTATACCGCCAACTGTGGTGCCAGTGGTAACGGCGTTATAATGAAAAACGCCTATTTTCAGTGACAATGAGGAAGAAGATCAATATTTCACTAATGACGTAGCAAAAAAAACAAACCACGATCACTGACAAGACAGTGTAGACCTACTGCATGTGAAAAGGCTATTGTAGTGTTATAATATGCTGTAATATTAGAATCGTCCGGTCTCGTCTTATGTATAGAGAATGAAAGCATCCACAGAAACACCCTCAACTCACAATGGATTATGACGACACGGCTGTGAAGCGTTATTCTGGCCATTCAATTGGACCAAGGGCTTCCTATACTATTACAACGATTGGACTCAACCGTAGCCATGCCTACACCGACAAGCTATTATCAGGATGACGCGATCAGGGCGTATGCCGATACCAATACACGTATCACCCTTCATTCGACTGGCCAAAGCCTAAGCATTGGACGACAAATATATTTCGATAAATATATTTATATATAGGTACATATATATATATATATATATATATATATATATGGCTTTTATCCAGACCAGAAAACTGAACAGTGATCTTCCGTTAGCTTTTCCTCTTCTTCTTCTGCTGCCATGGTAACCTTATTTTGTGTGTATAAATCTACACCCAAGGGAGCGGATAGCTCACGTAGGTATGGCACTCGCCTACCAAGCCAAGTCAAAGGTCGCAGGTTCAAATCCCGGCCGCGCAAGCTTGAATTTGAAATACGTTTTTTTCGGGTTTCTTCTACTCCCTTATCATGTGACAGGCAGGATACAATGAGGGCCTAGTCCTATCGGAGATGGACAATAACATGGGAGGTCCCTTTACACGTGTAAAAGACCCATCGGTGGTTGAAAATCGAAAAGAGGCCATCCTGGCCGCCACCCTGGCAAAATTGAATTCTTGCCATAGGCCTACTTAGAAATACACCTACAACCTCTTGTGCCTCAGACTCATTGACCAGTTCATTACTCTGAATATGTAAATACTAAAAGACGCAAAGGTCAGAGGAAAGGAAGTGTGGCTGGACATCCATTCTTTCCTCAGTGTAAAATTAGCCCAGGCTAGCAGTGACAGTAACTGTCACCAGATCGTCGATACTGACGTAAAACTAAAAGGACATCAATAATATATATATATAATCTTAAAACTAGAACTAGTTTTTAATTGACTGTAAGTAAAACATCCCCTTCCTCCTCCCTAGTAAAAATTATGGCAACCACCCCACTACCTCTTTCTTTCATTTTCAATAAAACCGGAATCTAGATCTAGATCTGAATCGAGTATTACTGTATACTATAGTACATGATTGTCTTCTTCTCGGTTCTACCCTTTCCCACCCATGTCTACACTGTAGTGGAAGACATTTGTTATTTCTCTTTCTCTTCCAATACCGTATGTCAGACTCAGTCGCCTCTTATTTTGCCATCATATGTTTTCACATCGACTTCCTTCACCCTGTCCCCTTCCCCACCTCTATTCTGCTATCAGGCCGTGCGTGCATGACATTAATATCCCTTGGATCATCCAATCTCCTCTATTCTTACTAAACACTTGCATTTGCCTTTTTCGGTCAGCCGTAAACTCCCGACTCTCCATTTATACTCTCTCTCTAATAATAATACACACATGCGCGATTGGTCGCATTAAACACACACAAACATTCTGTCTAGCCTTCTTACACACACACACGTGCATGATCGGACTTAAAATATGTACATTGCCCTCTGTCTCTCTCCCTTTCACACGAACCATACAACAACGTGCGCGATCGGCTTTTTAACACACACGGCATTCTTAATCTCTCCAGAGTAAAAGTTAAATTGAAGAAAGGAGGCTGGGCCGTAGATACGAAGTTCATGGCATTGTATAGGAGCTAAAACTGAAGAAAGTATTGAAAGCTTTGTGTCGAAATCCGATACTAATTCCCCGGGCAAACTTTACAATTTTAAAGAAGGTATCGGAATCGTTTAGTTTCAACATGAAAGAATCGCCAAACAGCAAAGCATGCATGACCGAAAATGGATGACAAAATGATCATCCATCGTCCACGATCTTATTCGCATTTTCATATTTCGCAGTGCCGATAATTGTTCATGCCTAGTTCGATTTCCCGGATTTTCCCTCATGTTCGTCCTCAATACATCATTTCCCTGGTATTTTCTCGACCGGGAAACATTTTTTTTTTCTTTTCAAGGATTTCCCTGATGCATGGAAACCCTGTTTTTACTACCTGAGCCGCATTCCCTACTTGTTTTCCTACCCAAGACATAATTTCCGACCATTTCAGACCTGAGTATGAAAATTCCGACATATTTCCGACTTTCCAACTTTGCTGGACACCCTGTATATATATATATATATATATATATATATATATATATATATATATATATATATATATATATATATATATATATATATATAAATATATATATATATCACCATGTATATGTATATATATATATATATATATATATATATATATATATATATATATATATATATATATATATAATATATATATATATATATCTTTATTTATTTAAAAAACAATAATTTTAAACGTATTTTGTCTTGGATCTACATGACTGTATATCCTTTTTTCTAACACATATTTTTGTTCCACGGTTGTCTCATTTTTTACTTAGATTTTGCCTCTAGTCACATTTTAGAAGCAATCATGTACAAAAGGCTATGCAAGTCTTCATATTGAAGTTGTGGCCTGAAACCACTGAAACAGGAAGTAGAAGAAGGAGAGAAAACATCTTTATTGCATGTTAATGTTAATTTACTTCCTCGTGATATTATTATCATTGAATGAATCGCTTTCCAAATAAAAAAAACAGTACATAATTTCAATCATTCATTCTCTTCTTGTCATGTCTAATGTAATAAAAGAGCACCAATTCAAATGCTGATTAACGTTTTATTTTCATTTTGTCCCTACATCTTGGATGTCTTCTTATATCTCAGTTTATCTGTTTGTGTGTTTATCTATATGTGTGAGTACTGTGTGTGTGTGTGTAAGAGAGCGAGAGAGAGAGAGAGAGAGAGAGAGAGAGAGAGAGAGAGGGAGAGAGAGAGAGAGAGAGAGAGAGAGAGAGAGAGAGAGAGAGAGATAGAGACATAGATAGATAGATAGATAGATAGAGAGAGAGAGAGAGAGAGAGAGAGAGAGAGAGAGAGAGAGAGAGAGAGAGAGAGAGAGAGAGAGAGAGAGAGACAGACAGACAGACAGACAGACAGACAGACAGACAGAGACAGAGAGAGAGAATGAGAGAGAAAGCCAGACAGAGAGAGACAGACAGACAGAAATAAACAGAGAAACACATGGACAGATATACAGACAAGTGTGTTTGTAGTACATAGGTATATGTATATGTGTAAGTGTATGTGAATGTTTGTGAGATATTTGGATTGGATTTTTTCTTTCTTTCCATTATTGTTGTGTCTTCAATTTTCTTACTTGATTTGCTGGATTCATGTATGCATGGAAATTAAAAAAAGAAAAGAAAAACTAAACAAATTTATATACTTGAAGTTTAAAGAGCCAGAAAGAGCTTTAGATAAAACAACTGATTGAAATAATAAATCCGTAAATCAGAATTGAAACAATCAATAAAGTTTCCATGTCCCCTTTAATTTTCAATATTCTTTTTTTCTTCAATATACATGTAATTTGAACACATTCCTTTGTCTCACATTCTCCTCTTTCACCCTCAATAGAAAATTTATATTTCACGAACAATCATTTCGCTCCACACTTAACTGGAATAATATAATGAAGACATTCATGCTTAAAGCAATAATCTAGAGAGAGTGGAGAGCAACAGACACACCCAACTACAGACATCAGATACTTATTCTCTCTCATAGTAAATGAAACTTCACAAAACTGCCTTTCTCATAACATAAATTTATACGTCAAGATCATTTTTATTTCCTTTTCTTCTGGAACTTGGCCGATTTCTTGAAACCACCTGCTGGAGATTTGCCGTCATGCCTCTTTCCTTTGCCTGTCCATTTCTTTCGTGGGCCGCTGCGACTTGTCGCTGAGCCAGCTGTCCCTCTTCTCTTCCCACACCATTTGCTTTTTGGCTGTGAAAAATAAAAACAATGAACCCGTAAATATATAAATACAAGCATGTTATAGCCTGGGCGGTTCCAAATATGATTATAAGATCGGGGCAGTATTCAATACTAAGGTTACGCAGGGAGCGTGTAAACTTTTTAAAAATTGTGAAACCCGTTGAAAATTGCAGGCTAGCTGAGTGAAAATGACATTTACAAAGATGGGGAAACAATGAAGTTTATTTAATTCAATGTCACTTTTGGCAGGTCAATTTCTCAAACAAAAACGATCTAGGGTCGATTTAAAACCTACATGCAAAATAAGGTTACTCTTAGTGGCCTGGCAACAGAGCCTTTCGCGAACAAAGATCGACCAACTCATAATTATATATATATATATAGATAAACAAACCAATCTACCTTTTAGTAATATTTATTACTTATGGCCAATCCATCATAATATAAGTAGGCGAGTGCCTTGAGCAAAATATTGGTTAAATACTCTTCCGACAGTAGGCTGCATTGATGTTAAATTATAGGGTTAAATGTAACCTCTAGGACTAGGACTAGGAACTTAACGTATCAGAAATATTCGTCTACAAATTAAATCTTTGCATGGACCTCACAAGCCAGAGTTTCAAGGATCAAATCCCAAAATGGGCATGTAAATCTAAGAAGGGATGTTTTCAAGTCAAGGCCATCGACTGGTCCTAGGTAGGCTGGATATGGTGTGTCGTTTTCTTAGAGGCCAAACACCTGCACACAATGACGAGGTAAAAATCTCCTCCAACAGTCTCCCCTACCCCCCAAACAAAAAAAAACAAAACAACCCAACAAAATGAACCAACACCACATCTCCAAATATGTCAAGAAAAAAAAAAGGAAGAAACAACTGGATTTATCGGCCATATCCCTGCACAAGAGGAAACTCGCAACTTTTAGATCATTTATCAAGAGCTTCTACTTGTGCGGGGATATGGCTTATAAATTCACATTTGGTTTTTTTCTTCGCCTATAAAGCTAAAACTACATAAAAAGATGATATTAAATATAAAGAGATTGCTTTTAAGAAACAAATTTAGAGAAACCTTTGATAAGCATTTTTACCTGCTTTGTCCTGATTTTGCATCTGATTAGATCCACCAGTAGATACTTTTCCACCTTCAACATCCTCTTCTAGCAGGTGTGCAAACTCTTCAGCAGACGCGAAGAGATGAGAAGTATCACTGACGGGCGAAAAAAATAACAATCAAGAAGTTTGTTAATTAGCAGTGTACACAAAACCCATAGACAGGCATTCAAATAGGTGAAAATTGAATTATTTTTTTACATTGCCAACATAATCATATTCATATATTATATAGGCCTAATAGTCAATGTTAAAAACAATTTCATATCAACTTGATAAAACCACACCAACAAATTGACACATTAAATCAGAATGATTATATATCAAAATGACACTTACAAGAAACATATTGTAGAAAATATTGCATTAAAAATAGTTTTTATCACACTTTCATTTCTTTTACACAACCAACATCTACAAAACAAAACAAAAACCCCCAGCATAACAAATATTTTTGAAGATAAGCTAAAGTCCAAAAACGGACACAAAGATGATAGTTTCAATTTCAAATCAATAATCATATTATTACATAATCAAATTCAAAACTTTATGAAAGACTTCCCGATGCAAGTGCCTTTATGTCCAACATTTAAAGTCAGGGGAAACAAATGAATATGATTATGAGGTAGACCAAGAACTTACAATTTATTCCTCTTCTGTTTCTTTTGCATGGGACCTGAAAAATCATCTGACTGCTTTCTTTTCCCCTTGGCCGAGGCAAATTTCGGTACATTCATCATCATGCTCATGGGATCTGGATATCAAAAGACAATTTGTTTTCACTGACAAATCATTGAAGTATGTGGAAAAGGCATTCATTGGATAAGTTTATTTAATTCAGATTCAATGAGAAGTTGTTTTTTTATTGACAATTCACTGCGCTATTTGAGATAGGAGTTCATTGCTATACTAATAAGTGTGTAAAATGAAACAGTAGAAGATTCTGATACGAATACTTGTAAACTTAACTAAAACTTGGAACCTAAACCCACTAGCCTGGTTCAACAAAGTACATTAACATAAAATCAGGCTCACCCTTTTCATCCGGTTCAAAACCAAATTCTTCTTCATCGTCTTCCTCATCTCCTAATTCCATTGCGTCTCCGTCTTCATCGTCATCTTCCAATTCTTGCAATTCTTTTTCAAACTCGGCGGCTAATTCATCATCCTCAAGATCCAAGTCATCCTCATCTTCACCGTCATCATCATCTTCATCTGAGTCACTCTCGATTTCTTTTCCCTTTTTGTTGCCCTTCTTTGACCTGGTTTTGTCTCTGCATGAAAATTGTAGAAAAAGAAAGAAGCGTTCTTTCATTCAGGTATTCATCAAAGAAACAAGAGATGAACACTTTTTCATACATTATGCCAGGGAAAAACTGGAACAAAAGTCGTTACCCAATTCCCCTCGAGCCACTTCGAAACGTTACTTAAAAAAATATCTCATAAACACTTAAAAAAACACAAAGTAAAAGCTAAAATACAACCAAAAAAACCCAAATAGAAGCTTTTGCAGGAAAAACAAAATCTACGTATAATGTCCATATTCCAGTACATAGCAGGATACACAGTGATCCAGAGGTAAGGTGTTTGCTTCTCAAACAAGAGGTCGCAGGTTCGTGCTGGCTGAATTTTTTAAATTGCTGAACAGCACCCCTACCCTGGTAGGTGAATCGACACCGAGTCCCATCGGAGATGGATGACCAAAAGGAAGGTCCAATGATCAAAATCACAACACATGTGCGTTGAAGATCGCTTGGCTGTTTACACGGCAGCATGGGTAAACTTAAAATACCTTCTTACCAAACATCCTGGGATGAACCCAACTGTGGGTGAGTACAACCAAATAATAAAAAAGCAAACAAACCAAAACCAAAACCAAAAAACAACAACTTATACCCAGCAAAATCCATGTCCAGATTTCCGAGGTCGTCTTTCATGGCGTCTCCAAAGTCATCTGAAGTTGAAAAGAGAACAGATTTTTTTGTTGAAAAAATTGATGCACGCTGTTTAAAAATGAATTCATCTATTATTAAGTTAAGTCCCATCAAGGCCATTTACGGGCCATAGAGCCTGAGCTCATCCCGGTTTCAATAGCGTGAAGTAGTACAGGCAGGTGATAATAACCACCTGCTGGGCAGGACACTAGTCTGACGCAAGTTTTCATTTCCCAAGCTAGTGCTTAGCACCTGGGTCGAGTGAAGAAAATGTGTCAGTTTTTTTCCAAGGAACCACAGATCTATTTGGGTATTCACAAGACCTCATGACTCCCAGTCTGACAGCCGGGGGTTCTGAGAAGGCAGTTTTACCACAAATGGGACAAAACTCTTTTATTGTACTACGAGATGGAGCAGTTCATTCCCTTGAAATTCATATCATAACAAAGGCTCAGTATCGATTCATTCATTTTATACGATTTTTTTAGCAATGATACCGCCTAACCTTCAACACATCAGATGTACCATAAAAGTCGGAAATTTGGTCTTAAGTATAACAAGTTGGTACTCATTTTAATTACCACCAAGTACTCTGTCCGAAAAATCTACTTTTGATGGGCCATATTAGTTAAGGAAACACCTATATGTTCAATATTAGCTAAGATCGGCCAAATATTACGGGCAACATTCCGCACACCTGTTATAACAAAAACGCCATCCCAACATGAGTATAAGGGATCTGGAGCAGTTGAAATATGGTCGACATGAAGTATTTGATAGCCTCTCACGATTGTATGATGGTTCAAAGTATTATATTATTATTATCTTATAGGTTTATATGCGAAAAACCCCTTAAAATAACGGAATTTTAAAAAGAAGTGATTTTCTCAAAATGTTACTTTTTGACAGTGATATGCGATCTACTTTTTTATTTATCCCCCTCCCCCAATGGCAACCACATGATAAAAAAAATCAAAAAAATCTTTTTCAGCTAATTTAGACATGCCGAGTACAATGGAAGTGGTTAAAATTGTCTATATCAAATAATTTAAAAAAAAACATGGACCCAGATGCAAATGGGTAAAAGCACTAGAGTGAAAACATGTGTCAGACTAGCATCCTGTCCAGGAGGTGATTATTATCACTTGTTCCGCTTCACGTTACAGAAACCAGGGTAAGCTCCAGCTCCATGGGCTGTAATGGCCTTGAAGGAACTATTACAATTTATTTACCTATTTCATTCCACAATATAACAAGTGGAATAAATATGTTAGCATAAAACATTTTTAATAATATAACCTGAAATTTAAAGAAAACAAAATTAATAGTTAAATCAATAATCATAAGAAAAACATAACAAATCAACAAGTTTTTTCTGACACAAAATTCAAATCGTTATTCAAGGGTATTCATTAATCATACACAGCATTTTTACCAATGGTGTAATCAATCAATCTAACAGGGGGAAAAAAAGAAGAAAAAAAGCGTTACCCAAATATTTGTCAAATTCTAAGTCTGAAACACTCTCGTCACTGTCGTCATCCTTGTGTTTCCTTTTCTTTGATCTCTCCATGAAGTACCTGTAAAGAGACACAAGGAAAAGAGTGTGAAAATCAAATTATATCGTCACCTATTACACATTAGTGACGTTTTCACCTTTTGAGATTAAACCCTCAAAAGATCTTTGTACACTATACATCCACTTCCTCATTCTGTTCCCGTTACTGTATTCTTATTTTTCGCTGATGAAAGGATGCACAATAAGAAACATTTGGCTGTGTGGTTCAAGTTAGTCTTCAGTTGCCAGATGCAGCGCAAGGCTAAATTGCAATCTAGTATTCTCATTGAGTGAAAATCTGGCTAACAAAATAGCCACCAATCAGGTTGTCTAATTTAGTTTAAATGAAAGGCTGCCTTGCGTGGCACATAGCAACCAAACGTAACCATGCTTGTTATTCCCTTCCACTATTGTACAGGCAAAACCAAATGCTAAGGTTTATAGGGACAGAGTCATGTTTGCCATCCCTTTCACTATTGTTAGCAACCAAACGTTCCAAGGTTTATAAGGGACAGAGTCATGTTTGCCATCCCTATTGTACAGGCAGCAAGCAACCAAATGTTACCCAGGTTTATAAGGGACAGAGTCATGTTTGCCATCCCTTTCAATTGTACAGGCAGCAAGCAACCAAATGTTACCCAGGTTTATAAGGGACAGAGTCATGTTTGCCATCCCTTTCACTATTGTTTGGACAGTAGTAAGATTAAGATGTTAAATATGGGGTCTGTCTTAATGTGTGGTGTCGGTGGCCAAGCAGTTAAGCTGCCAGACTTGGGATCATGAGGTCCAGAGTTCGAATCCTAGCAAGCTAGGTCTGATGTTGTGCTCCTTGGGAAAAAACACCGAACACACATTTTCCCCACTCGACCCAGTACAATTAATACAAGCACTAGCGCAGGAGTTAAAAAACCCGATTCATACGAGCGGCCTGTCCGGGATGTGATTTTTGTCACTTGTTCACGTTATAGAAACCAGGATAACCTCTGGCTCTATGGGCCATAATGGCCTGGAAGGAACTTGGCTTTTTACAATCTTAATGTCTGGCTCAGAGACATGGAAAATCACCAAGGTAACTGCAGAGGTTCCAGTTTGATTGATTGAAATGTACGTCATCCACCATATGTACCTTAGCAACTACACACAAAAGTAAAAGAAAACAATCACAGAAAAAAAAACCCACGTACTGGTAGAAGAACTTTTCATCCTCGGGAACCTGTTGTTCTTCTTGATCAAGGAACTCTCTTGAATTGACTGCCATCTGCTGGTTTTTTATTGATGATCGTTTTTGTGGAGCACCTGCATTTTTCATGTCTGAAATGTTCAAATGCAATACTTGTATCAAGTTATTTCCAAATAGATATATAATATATACATATATACACATATGAAGAGAGAGAGAGAGAGAGACAGAGAAAGAGAGAGTGAGAGAGAGAGAGCGAGAGAGAGAGAGAGAGAGAGAGAGAGAGAGAGAGAGAGAGAGAGAGAGAGAGAGAGAGAGAGAGAGAGAGAGAGAGAGAGAGAGAGAGAGAGAGAGAGAGAGAGAGAGAGAGAGAGAGAGAGAGAGAGAGAGAGAGAGAGAGAGAGAGAGAGAGAGAGATAGAGAGAGAGAGAGAGAGAGAGAGAGAGAGAGAGAGAGAGAGAGAGAGAGAGAGAGAGAGAGAGAGAGAGAGAGAGAGAGTGAGAGTGTGCCGAATAAAAATCAAAAGCAATTTATAAATTGTTGTTTCCTTTTCGTCAAATTCATTATTCAATGATCTAATTAATGTAATTACAAAAGAACACCACCGAAGAAAAAGAAAAAAAAGTGGGAATTAAAATGATTTGCAAAGACTAAGACAGGTAATCCTAAACCCCTCACACTCACCTTTCAACCTTATGTCCTCAACCCATTTTGTTTTTCAATTTGCAAATTGCCGAACTGAAGGATGTTTTGTTTGTTTCGTTAACATTCAGATTGTTTACCTTATCTGGTGATCTCAGGGTGAATTAAGGGAAAACAGTAAGAATAAAGACATGTGAAAGAGTGAAGGAAAGATTGTGTAAAATACCCCTACCGAACAAAAAGTTTATTTTTTATAATGACTTCTATCAGTCTATATGATAAAGATTAAAGAAAAGAAAGAAAAAAAAAGTGAATCTTATGAAAATGAACGATACATTGAAAAAAAAAAAATCATATTCATAGCATAAAAAGTGACTCACTGTTGACTTTCTTTGGATTTTTATAAACAAATCGATCCAGAAAGCGAATGAGGGTGAAGTCAGAGAGAGGATCTCCATCGTATGCTATAAAGTCACCCTGCCAATGAAATAAAACGCTTTTAATAAGTCTTTCAGTATGGAAATCATTAGGACTGTTTAGAAAGGCTCCAGTTCAGAAAAATAATCACTGAATCTGTCATCTTGATAATGTGTAGTTTTATTCTACAAGGTATCAAACTTATATAAAATTTGCTTTCAGCTCAAGAGAAATCTAAACACAGAAAACTTTATAATATCAAAATATTATACAAATACTCGCCTCTGGACATTGTAAGATTTGAACTAAAGACCTCATGATCTTAAGGCCAGAAGCCTAAACACAAAGCAACTTTTAATCATGATTTCTTCTTCTAAGCATTAAAAGTTGAAGTAAAACTTTTTTCAAAATTTGCTGAGCATAAATCAAAACCAAATGCTGCGATTACCTTCAACATCATGTTAGCATAGAGCGACACTGTGGGATGGAAATGCTTGACAAGTTCCTCCAGCTCCCACACACAGTCCAACTCGGCCTTGAGTAGAGGGGATTGCGATGGTAGGGGTTGTAGACATTCCCGACATCTATAAGGGATTTGACAAAAACAGCACCACACAATTAATTAAATAATTCCAATATGAACATCATCAGAATAGAGAGTTTGAACACACACAAAAATTTGGGGATTTTTTTATACCCCAATCACCATAAATATGCTGAATAATTACTCAAAACAACATTGAAGCCCCATAGGATTTGTTTGTTTCATTGAAATTTACCCCTTCCAGCATTGCGGTGATCTCAGGGTGAATTAAGAAGAGGCAGTAAGATGAAAGATATGTGAAAGGAAAGAAATAGGACCTACCAGCAGCGCCCGCCAACCGCCCATAGGAACAAAGGCGAGACAAATACAAATAAGACAGGAAAAAAAGGAGCTTGGGGCACCAATAGAATCAAACCCGAGACCGCAGTGTCGGCATCCATCACCCCGTCATGAAAAGAGAGCCCACTACAAGCTGACTACGCTCCTTTTTCATGTCATTATTTTATCCCTTTCCACATGCTCCCTGCCCCGCTGTTTGTCATGAATGCCCAACTGTTTGTCATCCTGTTTGTCATGAATGCCCAACTGTTTGTCATGAATGCCCAACTGTTTGTCACGAATGCCCAACTGTTTGTCATGAATGCCCAACTGTTTGTCCAACTGTTTGTCATGAATGCCCAACTGTTTGTCATGAATGCCCAATTGTTTGTCATGAATGTCCAATTGTTTGTCATGAATGCCCAACTGTTTGTCATGAATGCCCAACTGTTTGTCATGAATGCCCAACTGTTTGTCAACCCCACTGTTTGTCATGAATGCCCAACTGTTTGTCATGAATGCCCAACTGTTTGTCATGAATGCCCAATTGTTTGTCATGAATGCCCAACTGTTTGTCATGAATGCCCAACTGTTTGTCATGAATGCCCAACTGTTTGTCATGAATGCCCCACTGTTTGTCATGAATGCCCAACTGTTTGTCATGAATGCATGTTTGTCATGAATGCATGCCCCACTGTTTGTTTGTCAATGCCCAACTGTTTGTCAAACTGTTTGTCATGAATGCCCAACTGTTTGTCATGAATGCCCAATGTTTGTCATGAATCCCAATTGTTTGGAATTTGTTTGTTGAATGCCCAATTGTTTGTCAAATGCACCATATGTGTTTGTGACGTCAGGTGAATGCCCCACTGTTTGTCATGAAATGGCTTTTTCTTTGTTTTATTGGAATTTATTCAACTCACCATATGTGGTGACGTCAGGGTGAATTAAAGAGGCTTTTCTTTGTTTTATTGGAATTTATTCAACTCACCATATGTAGTGACCTTAGGGTGAGTTGAAGAGGCTCTTCTTTGTTTTATTAGAATTTATTCAACTAAACATAAGCGGCGATGTTTAGATGCATGACTTGTGAAAGAATGAAAGGAAATAAATAGGATCTAACATCAGTATACGCAAAGCACCCGAGAATTAAAAGGAAATGGTAAGATGAAAGACATGTGAAAGTGAAAAGCGAAAGGAAAGAAGCAGTGCCTACCGTTAGCACCTTTCGACCTTTCACATCCCAAAAATAGCAACAGGAAACCGCGTTAATCAAGGCTTCCTTCCTGTGCTACTGCCATGACATGATGACAACTAGGAAGTTTAAAAAACAAAGAAAAATTCTGTGATGGTACTTGACAGAAGGGGAAAAGACCACTTGTCACACATTCAAAACAATTGAGATAAAATGTCTCGATACCCACCTCGGCCAGCCTTATTACTACGATGCAACCAAGTGGTCGTTGCTGACGGAGCATCATCTCCGTCAACTCCTTCCTTGGCTTTTTCACCGACGCTTCCCTTAGATTTTTGTCCGGGCTCGAGGAATTCCTCAGGTATCGGTAAATCAATGAATGTCTCTTCCTCGCCATCATCACCTTCCCAGGCCGTCTAAAGAATCACAGTTGAATGAAAAAAAAAGGAGGAAGAGCAAGAGCTCATCTTTATAATAATATTAATATCAAAAGAACGACAAGAAGTCTAAAACTAAAGGTTGAAGAAGTCATGTTCAGACTTGGAGATAACATTTTAACTAGAGTTTCAACATCAATGGCGACGTCACTTTGTCACAAAGTTGACCAGCTCAAATGCTGGTGATTATGGCACTCAACATTTCAAACAAATAAGGAAAATAAAATAAAAAAAACCAACTCTTACACGATTCAGGAAGTTGAGAGACAAATTTCTCTTCTTAAGGAACTTGCAACACTTACTTGACCTTTCCTTGTTATGTTCAGAAGACCTGGCTTTTCCTTGATAATCTGCACACAAATAATAATAAAATATGTAAATAATAACCTATAAATATAAGTTGGTTACCTGTAATAAAAACAAGCACAACATCTGTGAACAAATAATTTCAGTAAGATTTTAATAAGTAACAATAAAAGATAATCAACGATATTGGTCAAATTGGTCTAAAAATCATTTATGTATTGATTCACAAGCATTAATCCAAAGCAACACATTTTGTTTGCTTCACTGAAATTTTCCTCCACCATATGTGGTGATCTCAGGGTAAATTCAGAGGAAATAGCAAGATGAAAGACATGTGAAAGAGTGAAAGGAAAGTTATTTGTTTGTTAAATTGACATTTACTTCGTCCACCCTATGCCATGAGCTCAGGGTGAAGCATGTGTAAAAAATAAAGAAGGTTCCTTCGAGGCCATTACTGCCCATAGAGCTGAAGCTTATCCTGGTGTCTATAGCGTGAAGTGGAACAGGCGACTATGATCACGTCTTGGACAGGACACTAGTCGAACACAGGTTTGGGAACACAGGTTTTTACTCCCAAGTTAAAGCTTGTACTCATTTACACTTTCAAGTGGGGAAAATATATGTTAAAATGTCTTTCCCAAGGAACATAACATCAGATCTTGCTTTGCTAGGATTCAAACCTGTGACCTCATAGTCCCAAATCTGACAACCTAACCACTCAGGTACCAACACCACCCAGGCATGTGTAATCCAATAACATAAAGGGAGACTTGGTAGCGCAGAGGCAAGGTGTTGGCCTCTCAACTAAACGGTCGTCGGTTCTGGAGTTTTTATTTCCAAGTAAAACCTACCCACCTGGTCCAGGTAGACATCTAGCCCCATCGGAGGATGATAAAAAGGAGGTCCCATGTGGAGATAGATCACAACACTCTATGCACGTTAAAGATCCCTTGGCTGTTTACAGGGCAGTCCGGGCAAAATTAAAAATCCTATCAAAACCACACAGATCGCCTTCGTTGTGGAAGTGGGTAAAATTAAAAATCCTATCAAAACCACACAGATCGCCTTCGTTGTGGAAGTGGGTAAAATTAAACAAAACAACCATTAAATCAAACCATGACAAGGCGGTCTATGAAATCAATCAATTACCTGAGACAACAAGATCAACACACCACAAATTGTGTGTGAGGATGCTGGGAATACACCTGAAGGATACGCTTGATAAAGGCCTGAAGGAGTGAAGAAATAAAATGAATAAAAAAAATAACAATAAAACATGAGCAATCCTTTGTATATTTTTCATAATGACTGAAATGTACTGCAGCTGAAATCAACTGCGGCTGAAATGCACAGCATTTTATTTTTATCAATAACATTTTTGGACACAATTTCTTTTCTGTTGATTAGACATCGCCTTCTGGACCTTCTTCGGAGAAGCACATGGCCTGTCGCCATTTGTCTGACCTCTGTTATGTTATATTTCTGAGCCAGTCTTTTATACCACGCTCCTGCCATCTAGCTGACCATCTTCTTCCACTTTTGCCTCCAAACCTTCTTTCTAAAATATGTTTTTCAAGAGTCTGGTGGCGTTTGAGGTATCCACAGTATCTGAACTTCTTTCTTACGGTTAAACAGGAGTGTTGAGGCGTTACATTGATGATTTTTCTTGGTGTTTCTTCATTTGTTATTCTGTCTTTCTACGATATTCTCATTATATTCCTGTAACACCTCATCTAAAAAGCTGTTACTCTTTTACTATCCTCTAATTTTTTTTTGTCCACGCTTCACAACCTGACATCGCAGGACCATTGGTGACAAAGACATAATTCCAAAATGAACAAAAAACTATAGTAGTAGTAGCATATCCGCAGAAAGAAGGAAAATAGTTACACAAGACCGGTGGCCATGTTGTCATGCCATGAGCCACACCATCTTGAACACACACACACACACACACATCTATATATAGATGATACCTGCATATTTATATTGCACATGGACTGGAGAAATATACTTTTAAACACAAGCAAATTTCAGTCCTATTTTAATTTTTACGAGCATATTGTTGCTGCCAGCCACTATTCGTGTATGGAGCAATTTCGAGCAAAACTGTATCCTATCTCAAAACAGCTAAAAACAACATTCCCCATCGTCTTCATAACACAGAATTCAAATTCAACCAATGAAAATGAATAAAAACCTTCACTGTTCTATCCGTGATCGTGAATATTTCCTTCACCATTATACCTAAAACGTTTTTTTTTTAGGTGTTTTATCAAAAGTTGTCGAACGCTTCATGCGCAAACAGTGACTGGCATCAGAAATTGAAATTCTAGTCCTATTTCTTCCATACAAAGGACAAAGGAAAGGAAATAATTAAATCTTTTCTATTAATCTAATTGGGAGAAGTTTTAACCACCCATTCATGTAGTAATTTGCTCACAATCACTCGCTTAGTCATCACATCCCGTCTCAAGCTTTTAAAAAGCAGGTTTAGGAAGACAGCTTGCTTGGATGAAGATCTCATGGCGGGATCCACCAGCTTGCGGTACAAAGTTGTGTAAAAACGGTCAGACACCATGGAGCTGGGATGGAGAGATCACAAAACATTCTGAATTAAAAAGACGTGTAAAAACGGTCAGACACCATAGGGCTGGGATGGAGTGATAACAAAACATTCTGAATTAAAAGACGTTGTGTAAAAACGGTCAGACACTATGGAGCTAAAAAGACGTTGTGTAAAACGGTCAGACACCATGGGGCTGGGATGGAGAGATCACAAAACATTCTGAATTAAAAAAGGCGTGTAAAAATGGGGTCAGGCACCATGGTTATTCCTTGTTAAGTTTTTAAAGTCAAAATTTCACATAAAAGAAGAAGTGATGAATACAGGTTTGGGTTAATGAGACCACTAAGTAAATATAACACATAAAGATGGATTTATAGTCTGTATCCCCACACAAGGCCATTTCTTTCAAAATCCCTCTCAACTTCATGGAAAGCACACAGTACAGCAGCTTGTTAGGCGCTTCATTATAACACTTGAAGAATTTTCTCTACCTATAGCTGGGTACTCATTCACACCTGAGTCAAAATGAAAAAGTAGAATGAAGTACCTTTCCTAAGATTACAACATTGTAAAAGGAAAAAGAAAAGAAAACAGAGAGAAAAAAAAAAGTGATAAACACATGTTTACTTTCATGAGACTGACCTGACGTAAATATATAGAAAAAATGTAATGAACACAGGTTTGGTTTAATGAGACTTCTAAATCGTAAGAGGGAGTTATCCTAAGCAGAGACGTGTTGGGGCAGGTTTATTTTCAACAACGGTGTACTCTTAGGAAAGGCACTTAACCCTGCTTTTCTAACCCGACTCAGGTGTGAATGAACACTCAATTGTAGGCAAAGAAACATCTTCTCAGTGTTAGTATATGAAGTTTCCAACAGGCAGCTGTACTGTATACTCCCCAGGAAATTGAGAAGAATTTTAATTTATCCCTGCTGGGAGATGAATGATATAAATGGATGGGACAACACTGCAGGAGATTATGTGCCTAAAATTATTCTCTATTTGCTTTATCAGGGGATTAGGGGCAGGTCACGAACAACCCGGAGAAGGCTAGTGGAGAATGATTTGAAGAGAGGAGGTCTTTTGTTGAAGGACTTAACAAAAAATGCTCAAGACAGGAACAAGTGGAAGTCTTGTCATTCTGGCCTGTACCTTGGTATAGGGTTTTATCAAATTTGATTTCATCCATATGTCAGGGGGGGGGGGGTGGGGGGGGGTGGTGTGTGTGTGTGAGTGTGTGTGTGTATGCGTGTGTATGTGGTTTAGTAGCGTTTTTTGTTTTGCCCCGATTGCCCTGTAAACAGACAAGGAATCTTTAACTTGCACAAAGCGTTGTGATCAGCACACGGGTCCTCCTTTTTATCATCCATCTCCGATGGGACCAGGTGTTGATCTACCTACCTGAACCAGGGGAATAGATTTTACCTTTTTAAAAACTCGAAAAAAATTTGTCAACCATTGTTTGGGCTTAAACTCATGACCTTTTGGTTGAGAGGCTGACACCTTGCCTCTGAACTACTGAGCCCCCCCCCCCAGCATTTGGAAAAGGCAATGATGATGATGATATTGATGACTTGCTTTATCTTTGCTTTTCAACTTAAAAAACCTGACAACATTAACTCCTACCTGTTGTCAGTGACATGAAAGAGTAGCATGAGAGCTTGTACACTCGTCTGGAAATTGACAGAGGGAATAATCTTGTAAACTTCATCCATTGAACTTAAAATCTCATCCTTTTTCTCTGAGGAGTTAATTGTAAAAAGCGAAACTTGAATTTTTTTATATAATTGAAGTGTGTACAAATTCATCATAAAATATGAAACATGATTCAAGGATGCAAAGAACAAAAAGTTTGAAAAACCCTATAAGCTCTACATTCATTTAGCTATATACCACAACAAAAACTTTTCAAAGTTCGTACATGTATGAAATAGTACTAATACAGTAATCAATTAGATTATTTAGACGGAAGACTTTTCTTTCATTGAAATGTACCCTGCCCAGCACATGTGGTGATCTCAGGGTAAATTAAGAAGAAATAGCAAGATGAAAGACAAGTAAAAGAGTAAAAGGAAAGAAGTAGGACCTACCAGCATCACCCGCAAACCACCTACAGATGGAAGATTTCCTTTCTTTGTCCCTGATTTCCCTCTAATCAAGAAAAGCACAAGGAAATTTGTGACGAATGTAATTAAAATTAGACAAATTTGTTTATATCTCAAAATTTTAACAAGTGAACCAATACATATTCAATTTGTGAGCATGTGCCAAATTAAGAAAAACATTTAGTCTTCTTCTGTGATCTCAGTTATTGAGTTTCAAAGAGGAATGATGATAACTTGTTTGATCGTTTCTATGAAGTGAACCCTGTCCATCATGACGGTGATCTTAGGGTGATGGTAGAAAGAGGAAGAGGAAGAATTTTCCAGGAGTCAAGAGGAATTTTAAAAGCTTTTTGTACATAAAAGCACTTGTACAAGATTTCCAATCTTACCTGAAGCAAACACAAATGCCCTGTTAACCCCAGTCAATAGAGCACTGAGCATTTTACTGTCCAATTCTCCTTTTTTCAAAAATGTCTGATGGGAAAAGAAAACAAAATAATCGTTCACAGGTTGTTATGAAAAAGGATGAAGATCACGTTATTAAGAAAGGAACCAGAAACACTAATAAACCTACACAAACACTATCTTCCCATGCACACACATTTTACAACAAATTTCATAAAAATAAAAAAATCCCTAAAAACAATGAACTCTCTTAAACGAAACCAAAAAAACCACACTCGTATCCTATCTTTTTCACAAAATAAAATACCCACACCTAAAAACAAACACACCATAAAAAACCCAAACAAAACAAGAATCAAAACAACCCAATGCTATGAAAAAGGCACATATCTGACACTGTCCAGAAACGAGAGGGGTAACGGGTAAAGTCCTTAGGTTAAAACATAAAATTGTTTATCGATACAGTGTATTGAGAAAAGGAACAAAAAGGTTACCTGGAAAAAGAGAAGTAAATCTGGATGAGTTGAGTGGCCAGTTCACTCTCTTCCTTGTAAAGCTTGAGCTGCGTCAGGTAGCAGATGGCGTAGTATCTGGTTGGAATGGACAAAACAAATAAATAATAATAACAATAATGATAAAAATATACTTAATTTCTATAGCGCCCACTCCCATCTCAGCGCAGAAATAAAGAAAAAGAAAAGGGTTTGTTTAATAGAAATTTACCCCATCTACCATATGCAGTAATCTGAAGATGAATCAAGAGGAAATGACAAAACTAAAGATAAGTAAAAGAGGAAAGGAAAGAAGCAGAATCTACCAGTAGACCCCGCCAACCGTCCGTAAAGGAAAGGTAATGTAAGTATCAATACATAATAAACAACTCAACTCATACACAAATAGTCAGGTGCTAAATTTGGTCCACCAACCAAAGGCATCAATTTATAACATATACAAGTGAATATAAACAATCTCCGAGAGACAGAGGTAAAGTTATGGAGAGAAAAAAACAAACCGTACCAACGTTATTTTAAATAATTTGTAAAACTCAAATTTAGATTAAACATCTGAAGCAAAAGTTTTACATTTGCCATTATAGTTTTCTGCCCTGTCATTAAAATGCGAGACACAAAGGGTGAATTGAGAGATTGATGTAGAAAGAGAACAGAAAACACTTACTGCGCTCTCTGAGACACATTTGGTCTGTACAGTAATTGGCGTAACTCACGGGGACGACAACTCCTTTCATGTTCGGATGGTCTTCGACTAGAAAAGAAAGGAGAAAAATTCTGAATTAAAGCTATTAATTCTTAGTAGTCTTCCTTCAACTCGTATTTTTAACAAGAAAATTGAAGCGTATGTCTAAAAACATTTCTGGACAAAAGATGCTTTAGTCATTTGACAGAATAGTTATTGTATTTACACGATGGTCCAGAGGCAAGGTGTGAACCTCTCAACCAGAACACCGTGGTTCAAGCCCTGACAGGTTGAAAAGTATTCTTAAGTTTCTCGGATAGAACCTTAGCCCCCTGGTCCTGGTAGGCGGAAAGACATTTAGTCTCATCGGAGATGGATGATAAAAAGGAGGCCCTGTGTGCTGATCACAACATTGCATGTTTAAAGATCCCTTAGCTGTTTACAGGGCAGTCTGGGCAACATTTTAAAGTTCCGGTATTATGGGCCCTGATGGTCTTGAAGAAATTTCAGTTTTGAACTTTTTTCTCCTGAACTGACATGTGAACGTATATCAACTCAATACCAAAATAAAAAATAAAATACTGGATGAAAACTAGAAAAGGCCGCCAGATGGCCAGTCCCAAAGCAGAGACACGCATTCAAAGAAAACAGTGTTGAATGCTGATGGTCTTGAAAAGTAAAAACACAAGTTAAATAGAGAAATATAGAGACGTCCTCTTTAAACAAAAATGCTTTGTACACCCAACTTTGCTCATATGAAGACTACAGTATTTAACTGCAGAGCCCTAACCTACCTAGTTTAGCCAGCCAATGAGATGCCTTTGCTTTGATGCTCTGATCTCCAAGCTTATTAACTAACATCGGCAGAAGGACCTGGATGAAAAGAAAAAGAAAAAAATTAAACCAACAAAAGAATATTTTACACTTGTATGTTGTCTATTTCAGAAAGCAAATGATTATTCAGATGCTATATTCAGAAACTAAATAATAATGAAACATGCAGGTAACAAGTTAATAAGAAAGAAAGAAAGACAGATAGAAAGAAAGAAAGGAAGAAAAAAAGATAAAAGATAGAAAGAAAGAAAGGAAGAAAGATAGAAAGAAAGAAAGAAAGAAAGGAAAAAGGAAGAAAGCAAGCAAGCAAGAAATAAATAAAGAAAGAAAAGAAAGGCATGCATCCAGAAGAGAAACCCACACTGTCTTTCTAAAACACATTTTGGCCAATTCTGTGAGCACTCCCTGTGATTAGCTCAAATACTCTTTCATTTGACTGATTTGGCAAATTGACACTAAATGATGTCATGAGAAGGAAAAGAAAGTGGAAAGAAAATTATTTTTCAGAGGGAGTAATGAGAAAAAAATAATTTTACGTCACAATATATCTTTCCAAATTGTCTTCAACACTTTCCTTCAAAAAACTATATCCAACATAGAACCATCACTAAAGAGAGACAGAATGAAACTAAGTCAATCTTCACCAACCTATCACATACACACACACAAATATACACATTTGCAGTGATATAACAAAACTCACATGTTCTTGCTCTGGCTTGCTACTAAGCAGATTATAAACGGTTGCTGTGAACGGGAAAACAACATGTAGGAAATAAATGCTTTATGCCACAATTGTAATACAATACAAAGTCATTCAATTGTAAATGTTTCAGGTTCAATTATTGATAAATTAATGCCCTATAGAAACAAAAAACAAAAAAAAAAACAACAGCACTATCACCCCCACATCACTCTCAATCTTTTAGATAAAATAAAATATAACTTCCCTCTCTAAAAAAAAAAAAAAAGGAGAGGGGAGAGGGGTAATTTGTGAATAAATTCATTAGTATTGCATTTAAACTATTTATTATAAGTGTTTCCCGGCAGTGGACAGGTAGGTACATGTACGGGGAGTAGATGATCCTACCCTCCACGAGTCTTCTGCTGCCTTACAGGCAGGTCTTGGCTGACCAAAGACTAAGGGAGTTAACTCTGCAAGAAAACAACCTGCTGCCTTACAGGCCAGTCTTGACTGACCAAAAAGCTAAGGGAGTTAACCCTGATAGAAAATAACAACCCGCTGCCTTGCAGACTGGTCTTGAATGACCAAAGGCTAAGGGAGTTAACCCTGATAGAAAATAACAAGGCCTGGTAGGGGGCCTCAAGGTGGCAGCCCCACCATCTACCTAGGGTATAGTGGGCTATTCCCCTGCTTATCCAAAACCAAACAGATTCAGAGAAAACATACACCGAAATGTAAAATGGGAACTGATAATCTTTAAATTATTGACTTTCTTTTCTCCCAAAGATACAACAAAAGACCACAACAAAACTTACCTATGGCTTTTTCTTTAGTGGCTTGTAACGAGTCAAACGATAACTCCTTGAAGGGGAGGGAAAAAAGATTAGTGTTTACATGTAGGAAAATGGCAAGCTTCATTGAATAGAAGTAAAAGTTTTACAACCCTGTGAAAACCCTGATTTAAGTCTAATACACCATTTGCTTGTTTCATTGGAACATTTCTCCACCCACCATATGCAGTGAGCTTAGGGTAGATTTAGAGGAAACAGCAAGATAAAAGACCTTATGACAAAGAGTGGAAGGAAAGAAGTAGGTCCTATCAGCCATCCATGTTAAAACATATAAAGATAACAAGCAGCTTCCCTGGTATCTAAAGATCATACAAACCAATAACTGTACAGTTTGGCCACAGGTTGTTTTGTTTTAAAAAGAAATTGAAATAACGAAACAAAAACGAAAGTCATGAAAAGGAAATACAAATTCAGTAGTTACCACCAAAAAGCACACTTTTAAGATGAAACATATTTAGAGCAATAATCTGTACCCTTGAAAATTTATGCTACACCTTGATTCCCATCCTTGATTTCGCCATCAATTTGATTCATGAAATGAATCATCATTTGTCAAGAGAGGATGAATTTTAGTAAGAGGCTGCCGGTCTTCGATAACCTTTAAGGTAACGCATGTACAAGCAAAAATCACAGCTATATAATTAAGTAAAGAAATACAGTAAAAGGAAGAATTCTCTACCCCCTATGAAAAAACAAGATAAACACAGATACAATCAATGTGTGGGCATCAGTGACCATATATGGGATAATTAAATTTGATTAATTGTAATGTTCCTTTGACATCTGTCTGTCAAAACTGCAAAATGTTTGTTTATTTGTTTCATTGAAATTTAATCTGTCCATCATATGTGGTGATCTCAAGGCGAATTAAATGGAAAAAGTGAGATGAAAGACATGTGAAAGAGGGAAAGGAAAGAAGTAGGATCTACCTAAATGCACGCAAAAGTTGAAATAAAAAAATTAAAATTTGCTTTCACACATAATACTAAGAAATGAAAAGTAGACTTACTCCTAAAATCTTGATAAACTGTGCATACTTTTTCTTCAAAAGATTTTCAAAATGCCAGTAGAGAAGCAGCTTGTCTCGTTTATCGACGTTTCCACTTACATATTTTAAACAAGTTCATCAAAGGTTCCTGCAAAGAAAAGTACACAGAGAAAGTCACGATGACTGGCTGACAGTTGTGAACTCAAGCCTTACATCAAAAAGACTATTAGCCAGTGAAAAAAAACCAAACTATCTTTAATAATCTTAGCCGAGGATTGTGACAAGATCTAGGTGTCCTGGAGAGATGAAATATCTGTATTTAAATCATATTTAAATATACATGTGATGTAAATAGTAAAGAATATTATTCTAGAAATTATAGAACTAAAATAGAGAACTAGTATAATGTTTTCTCATTTCAGAAATTCTTTGTTTTGACATTAAAATCTATTCACAACTTAACAATTTTACAGAAAAGGAAGAATTTTTATAGCTACATGATTGAATGCTTTGAGTTTGCGGTCGTCAGGTAACAAGCCAGTCAGAAACAAGTCCCTCAAAGTATCTGAAAAGAAAGGTAACAATAGCTACAATTTTTTTTGGTAAAAAAATCTCACAAAAACAAAGAAACAACAAAATAAATATGATAAGAAAAAGGAAAGTTTTTTTGCTCTGTTTTTTTGTTTCTGAAAGAAAAGAGCAAGGTGAAGGACGTGTGAAAGGGTGAAAAGACGGAAGTAGGACCAACCAGCAGCACCTGCCAACAACTGCCCAAGAAAAGAACAGCTTAGATGAAGACATCATACGCAAACCAACAGTCGACAGCTTCAAAACAGCAATATCTAGCCAACAATAAGACTAAAACATTATACCCTATTTCAATTAGTAACCAAACCTAGCAGCCCTCTCACTCCCATTGTATTAAACCCTAGTAGGGATTTTACAACTACAAATATAGATATAGATACAGGAGAGGGAAAGAAGAAGAAATATCAATCACATTCACTAGCCAGTCATGGAACATCTGTGATAACCATGATAGGATTAGGCTACATGTTAAATCAAAAGAAGATGACAAAATTGTAAGAAACCCAACAAAGAATGGTGGTTTGACTCGAAAAGAGTTCTATGCTGTGTTTTTTACACACTCAAAGCACTATACTGTACAGTACAACCAAATCAGTTTATCAAATCTAGATGAAAGTTTCCACTTATATTCTAGTCTTTCCTGATAGCTACTGGTACTACAAATGCCAAATAAGAATAATGCTGACGTGAAACAATAATGATTGATTACGATGATAACGTAAAAAATACTTAAAAAACCATAAATAATAATAATAATAATACAACAAAATGAATGAAAGAGGGGAAGAAAACGGAATGATGATAAGACAAATTACCAAAAGGAGTGCGGTTTGTGAATTTTATGAATACATTATAATTAAAATAATGATAAATAGAAAGAATGAAATGAAAAGATGTGAAGAATGAAAAGTGTACTCAAAGGATGACAAGAACTTACCAACAGCCATCAAGGCTTCACGTCTGCCCTTTTTGCCTGCCATGTTGATTAACATGTCAATACCAGATGTATTGTGCAAGGGTGACTCCTGAATCAGTAAGGTCAAGGCAGCCATTTTGTCTGTCAAAAATACCAGTTGAAAGGACTGTTTTCAACCACTGAGCTTCAGATCTCTTTACGCCTTCTCTCTCTGAACAAAAACAGCAAAAAATAAATAAATAAATAAAAACATGAAAAAATTCAAAACATCAAACAAATAATCTTGATGGACATCAAGTCAGCTTTAAATCTATAGATCTTTATATATTTTCATCATCTTTGAATGGAAAGATTTGAATCATAAGTATAACGGGGAGATTTATTTCTTTGTTTAAATTAAATTTACCCCGCCCACCATTGTGGTGATCTCAGGGTGAATTAAGAGGAAACAGCAAGACAAAAGATAGGTGAAAGAGTAAAAGAAAAGAAGTAAGATCTATTAGCACCACTTGACAGCCGCTTGCTAATAAGGAAAAGATTGGTGGTGGTGGAGGTGGGGGGGGGGGAGAAGGAAACAAGCAAGATTGGACATAATCAAGATGTCAAAACGTCGAAAAATCTGCCCTATGTCGACTTCAGCATCATTATTCTTTGATCCACTCTGCCTTGTCAAGCATATCAACATTATTCTTTGATCCACTCTGCCTTGTCAAGCATATCAACATTATTTTTTAATCCACTCTGCCTTGTCAAGCATATCAACATTATTCTTTAATCCACTCTGCCTTGTCAGCATCAACATTATTCTTTAATCCACTCTGCCTTGTCAAGTATCAAAATTATTCTTAAGTTATTTGCAAACATCGAAAAATCTGCCCTACGTCATTCTATGTCGACTTCAGCACCATTATTCTTTGAACAACTCTGCCTTGTCAAGCATCAACACACTTATATATAAAGGAAATTATTTTCATTTATGTGTATCTACTTAAGGGAAATTATCTGCATTTGTGTTATATATCTTCATATAGTCATTGAGTAGTTTTACATACGTTTTTTATAAAGGGCAATTTCATCCGCTAACAATCTCGATGCTAGAGTTTCGGCTTCATTCACCAACTTTGCATCAACCGGCTCCTTAGTCAAAGGCCGCACCTGGTAAAATACAGCGTGACAGAGAAAAACACATGAAAATGAGATAGGAAAATTGCAATGGTTAAATCTAAATGATAGCATATAAATAAAAGAAAAATGAAGAAGCAAAGGAAATGCCTAATAAGGTGTTAAAAGAGAAATTGAATGATACCTCTTAATCAGCAGATTTAGATACATCAAATATGACAGAAAGAAGAAACCATTGATTGTCACATGCACTCATTCTGTCCCAGTATAGTAAGACAGTGCTACAAACTGTTGACAAATCAAAATAAACAGTAGCACTGAAGACCTCAGAAATCACAATTTAATCACTCCATAATTTGAGGTGAAAAACACGCTGGTAGCTCAGTCGGTAATGCATCTGACTAGCTCCCAGGAGGCCCGACCGATTCCCAGTTCGGTTAAATTTTTCTGACCCTCCTGTCAACCCAGTGCAGCAACATGAGTAGCCTAGATCTATTCAGACTCTGCAAAAAATAACGGCGACGTGAAAGCAATGGCAAACTACCACATTATGTCATATGTCTATGAAAACCTGAGTATGGGACTTCCTTTTCTGTTGTGAGTTAAACCATGAGCACTGATAATAATACTCAGTTCTTAAGTTAGTCATTGTGAAGAAGGAAAAGAAGAAGACGACAATGAAAAGAAGAAAAAGAAGACGAAATAAAGAATAAGAATAACGAGAACTAGAACAAGGAGAGAAAAAAAGAACAAGAAGGGGAAAAGAAGAAGAAAAATAAAAAGAATAAAACAACCTCATAAAAGGAAAAGACCAGGCCCTTTTCCTTATCTTATTCACAGTTCTATATAATAAAAACAAAAGTACATTGAGCAAACTCTAAAAGCACGGTATAATCATCTGTACCTCTTCGTCTCTCCATGGATCTCCAGGCTTGACAAGAAGATATTTTCTAGTTTTGTACGACTTTAAATACGACAAAGCCGAATTTAGAGCTTGCGGGTCTATTTGATTTCCCTTCACAGTATCGTTTGAGCTTTGTGTAGAAGTGGTAGACAAATCTGAAGTGATGTGTCCATTTGACATAGGAACTGAAGATTCTTTTAGATCATCCATTTTTGTCTTTTTTAGTCTTTTTTCTTTTTTTTGACTTCTGCTTAGTCTCTGTTCCTGATTCTTCCTTTTGTAGAGCCTCATTCTGCTTCGACTCCTTTGATGATTGATTTGATTTCTCATCGTTGGAATCTAAATCATCTGGATAATGAGGCGGTTGGTAGTTCAAGATTCCTAATCCTTTGATGAATGAAGCAATCTAAAAGAAAGCAGGAGAAATTGATCATGAGCACACTTGAATTTTGCAGTTTCAGTGGAATCAGTATGTCAAGAGAAATTCTTGGTAGATTATACATAATATATATAGAATTCTATTTTTAATTCTTCAATTAAATTTGATGTAAATTTTAAACTGTAAAACCAGAACAAAATATGTTATAAATGTTTTGGGAGAAAAAAATCCACCCTTATCTATCTATGTGTGTTGTGTGTGTGTGTACAAATAAATTGATAGATAAATAAATAGATATTGACAAATATCATACCACTAACCAGAGAAATATCATAAAATATAATGGAAATCAGTATACAATTTATAAATAAATACAGTGTGAATTTTACAAAAATATTCAATTAAACAAAATTCTTTCAATAGTCTTATAATTGATCAATCAAGGCCATTGATATTGAGATGTCAGTACCTCTGATGGTTCAATGTCGTTTCCTTCAACGCCTTCCACATCCTCCACATGTTCGTCATCATAGTCTTTTACATCTTGAAGCAACTTTTTGTCTTCCTGAAAATAGCATCAAATAGCTTTCAATACAACTCTGATTTGGAGAAAACACAGTATGTTATATGGTATGTGAATAAGTAAGGAAAATAATGAGACGGCCTAAATAAAACTTTAAAAAAATTGCTAAACAATGTTAGCACACTACCAAGCATGCTGACTATGCTCCTTTGCATAGTTCGTAGTACGCTCCTTTTCATGGCAAGGCGATGGGTGAAGATATAAAAATTGCAGGCTTGATCCTGACCAGTGCTCCAAATTGTTTTCTTTCTGTTTATTCCTTTGAATTTGCGTCATTTTTGTTCCTATGGGATTTCAATGTCTATTGTGCCCGACTATAGAAATCCTTCCCAAACTCAAAACAATACCTGGTACAGCCAGGATTTTAAATTGTTATAAACTCATAATTGTTCTAGATTGAGTGGTGTAATGTCAACTCAGCTACCTAAGAACTGGATGCAGTGGTCATGGGAAGACAGGAATTTATTTTGTAATTTATTAATAAAACATCCTATAAATATGACCCATTTGTATAAACTGTACATTTTGATTGGTTGATGCCATGGATGTCCCAAAGTTTCCTAATAATATCTACACAGCCACTGTAACCTCAGCTTGCCTACATTTAACAGCAAAACAACCATCCACTGTAAGACACAATAAGATCACAACAAATTCTTGACAGTTATTGTACGGAACAAGCAATTACTTTGATTGAAATGAGAGCTTTTATTGAAATAAAGAGAAGTTTTAAAAGACACATGAAACAGAACTGACTAGCCCTACTGATGTTTATAGCTGGCTCTATTGCATCTGTGTTGACGTAAAAAATTTGAAGTGGGTACATGTACTAAAATCGAACAATGAAGTATTCTTCAATGACAACTTCAGCGCATACACAACATTGGAAGAGGGGGAGAGAGGTTGTTAGTATTGGGGTAGGGGAAAGAGGATTAGATCTATCATCTAGAGTGATCTAATCTAATGCCAGTATGGCTACCTAAGGACCAGAATAGAAATCATGTAAAGACAGAAACCTTTTGTGTCGATAATACATCCTATGACGTTGGAAGATATGTATCTAAAATTAGTCCCATCTTGTAATAAAAATGGCCCATTTCTGATTAAATATAAACTATGCACTTTGATTGGTTGAAGCCAAGGAATGTCACAAATTTTCATTTAACATCAGTTTAACTACATTCAACAGCAGAACGACCTCCCACTAGAACACAAAACATGATCACAACTGAAAAGTGTCAGTTATTCTGTATATGGAACAAACGACATGAGATTTATATAATCGCACGTTAATACCACCAACATCTCACACAAAATACGATTACAAACTCTAGTTTAAATGTGATACTTTCTCCTTGTCGCTCTACGAGTAGACCTACGTCAGGAAGTGTGTTCCCAAGTCAACTCGTCCCACTATGAGCCCTATCATTACTCCCAGATTAGCATCGCTAACCATGCTATAAGAGGCACAACAGTGGAAAATACACTGCGGCAGTACTTAAGAGGGAGTAATTAATAATAATATGAAGACGACTCGGAAACATGCGAGCGCAGCTTGTTTTTGCTCAAATTTGTTTAAATGCAGAAGACGAAGGCAGATACAAAGAGTCAATATCGACATGGGAACACTGTTACTCTTAGTACAGGAGGGGGCGCTCTCCAAAGGATTATAAAACTATAAAAATTTAATAAGAATGTATCATTCACTCAGTCACGGAGTAGGGCATAAACGAGAGGGAACCACGGAACAAGGATGTAGGTCTCACAGAACGTCCAGAAATTCATTGCACTTCACCGCATTGTGAATATTATTTTACGTCCAATGATCATGCCACTAGACTTGGCGGAGGCCAGTGACCGGTGAATGGATAGTCAACCACGGAAGTGAAGGTCTAGATCTAGGCTACATCGCGGTCAGTCGGAGAGAGAGAGTGAGAGCATGATCGAGGATGGTGTATTTTTTCTTTTAGTGAGTCGGGTCGGCGATACATCACGGACAGCACCCTTTTCGAGTTCAACACTGCCTGGCTGTGCTTAAATCTTTTTACTAGCCACTAACTAGATCTAGATCTAGATCTAGCCCATATTCATATTTCATATATTCAATATAATATATTCTATTTAGAATCTAACTCTAGATCTAGAACTAGGATCTACAAGTATATTCTGTATTTCCCTGTCCTTACTTCTGTTATGAGATCATCCAAGTCCTCTGGTTTCTTTGCATTGTTTCTTTTCTTTAGTTTCTTCTCTGATTTCGATCTTCCTCACTACTTTTTCCTCGTGCCATGGTAGTTGCCATATTGTTTTCATACTAAAAATTTAGTAATAGTCTCCCTTTCTTGTGAAAGAATATTAACTCCGATGCAAAAGTATCAAAATAACATAAACCAACGTAGGTTGCTTCCCTTTGCTTAGACTTTCGGGGCTCGCCCACAAAATTCAAGATACTTACTAGAATTCTGTAGGCTCGTCATACCAAGACTTTCATCCCTCTACGCGAGTACATGTAGGCCTTTACGTACCGTTCATCATATTATGTAACTTTAATACAAGAGGCCTTGGCTTTACATAAGACGATTCTTTATTGCTGTATTAAGAAAATATAAAATGTGGTGTCTCATATGGCCCCTACTAGTATAATATGACATTATTGATTGACTGCAATGTCGAAGCAATTGAAGCCAAAAAAGGAACTAGGTTAATATCTAGCCTACAACGAGGAAGTGGTTTGATGTATCACCCTGTCTTTCAAATTTGGAATCCAACTGCTGGCGGACAAAACTCCAGCAAATTAAAATTATGCAGTAGAATAATATTATAATGTATGAAAATTTAGGCTGCTAACGATGATTAAAAATTCAGAGACGAATGACAGTAAGTATAAGCTGGCACCAAAAGCCGTAGAAAGAAGCATCGACTTACAAGAAAAATCAGAGCACATAAACAGCGGCGGGCAAGAACTCCAGCTGAATGTGGTTAAGAAGAATGAAAGTTTGCTTTATAATCATATCATACAATAAAAATACGCCTAATATGTGTGGCTGGATAAAGTTGCAGCTTGGCAAAATGATGCGGACAACTATAATGTCAAGGGCGAATGTGGTTGATGATTGGGTCACCGATTCAGTGGGGAAAAGGACAAAATCTAGATAGAGAAACCTAGAGTCACGACTTCGGTGCTGCCTGGCCTTAGGTGATGCCCGGTAGCAGAAAGCTAAGGGCCGAAACACTTGATCATCGACACATCATCAAAAGCACGTGAAAGTTGCGAGCTCCAAGAGAACCCTTAGCAGGGAGGTACAAAATGACAAGGCGATATTGACCCTTTTAGCCCTTGATGGAGAAGCGGTAAAAAACATTGCCGTCCTCTTTAGCTTCCCCGCATCACCGTAAAGACAATTTGACTATTTTCTTACGCTCTCTCTCTCTCTCTCTCTCTCTCTCTCTCTCTCTCTCTCTCTCTCTCTCTCTCTCTCTCTCTCAGCTCTCTCGGGCAACTATCTCTCTCTCTCTCTCTCTCTCTCTCTCTCTCCCACACACACACACTCCCCCCTCTCTGTCTCTGTCTCTCTGTCTCTCTGTCTCTTTTATCTGTCTCACACACACACACTCTGTCTGTCTGTCTCTCTCTCTCTCTCTCTCTCTCTCTCTCTCTCTCTCTCTCTCTCATTACTCGCCATAAAGCTACGTTTGAATAAGTGTCAAATTCAATGATTAACTAACCCGATATCCTACCAGAATTGTTGTAAACACACCATCCATATACATTGAGAACGAGTTTGACAGCGTAATTTATAATCGCTATCTTCTCTTTGCAAGCTTGCAGATTTAGTTTCTGGGTCAAAAATACGCCTAATTGTGCTCTCGGCTGTTTTACAGGCTTCACAATTGAGGAGATAAAGATATCTCTGAATCGTCCCATTACTTTTGAAGAGACTACGGGGACACCCATATGTCTGGGCTCTGCGTTTATGGAGACATCCATATTACGTCACATCTTCATGCGTTTATCTTAAAACAGCCTTGACACCAGCCACGGCGCTCGCAAGTCACATTACGCCATCGCTAATGGAACAATGTGTCATGTGTAGTCTTCTGTGAATCTACTCTTTTAACACATTAGTCGCGTTTATCTTAAAACAGCCTTTGAAACCAGCAAGCTGGAATAATCAACAAAGTGAAAGTCAAATGTAATCATATTGGTGTAGTCTTCTGTGAGGCCTTCCTACTTATCTACTACATTCCACTATTGTCATATTAACTACAATAGTAGTCTTTTCCAAAAGCGGGCGCACGTTGTACTGCCAAAAACAACTTTCCCCAATTATGGTAAATCTGCATGATAATAATAATGTACTTTACGTCTACAGTGAATATAACAGGGTTAATTTTGAAACGCAAGCTGGAATAATCAACAAAGTGAAGACAAATGTAATCATATTGTTTGAAGACTAAATACAGCCATTTTAATGCCAATTCAATGACTTGGTGTTTGTTGTCTGACGAAAAATTATACCCGAAACGTCACATGTTTGTTCTGTCTTTATTAGTGGCGACTTATTGGATATTTCTAGATCTAGTACTAGCACTCACCGAAAAGGTAAATAATTTTTGTAGCAAACACTTACCCAACACATTCCATTCCAAGTCTTCAAATTCGTACATAATACATGTAACTAGTAAGTAAAAATAAAAAAAGGACGGCGGCAAACCTTGACTGTGAGAGAAATACAATATTGTAAAATAGTCAACCCTCGCCCACCCCATCCTCTTCTTTCGGGTGGCAATCGATTATGAATTGACTACGAGGATGTCCTGAATGTCAACTTAGCTCTTATTTAGGGTAAAAATAGGCACATTGGATGTCCACTTAGTTGCACAGACTTGATGTCCAAGTGGTAGACAGAAACGGCTAATCATTTGTCCACTGACATGTAGTGATGGTGTAAAATGTAGACGTAGACAACTAGAACTAATCTTCCACAAAGGCAATCCTTTTGTTTAACAACGAAGATGCTGTCCTCAGTTACATTTAGTTACAACTGAAATCAGAACGTCCTTTACGTGACCCCAATTCGACATGTTTATCTCCGGATTATCACCTGGTCCTGATCTTAGCTCCGGTGCTATTTCAAGAATCTGTATCTCCTTATTATGTGCTTGCTGCAGTATAATCTCATGTATATTTATTATGCCTACTCTCTCTGTTTTAGTCATCCTTCAGCAGGCAGTAATGGGCTTTCTATAAAAGAAATTATAGCTCTGAAAGTTTGTAGCATGTTGATTATGTAAATTGTTATGTGGCACTGAGGAGATAGTGAAGACCTTTAATAAGCACCAGCAACAGCACTAAACAACAGTAGCAAAAATATTCAATTAGCATTATACGAATCTCAGAAAAATAACCTTTATAAAAACTGATAGAGTAGAACACATTTTTTGAATTAAAAGAAAAAAGAAATCAGATCTCAACATTATTTGTGGAGTTTAAATTTATAAATTATTATTGAATGTTTATTATGTTTTCCAACATTAACCGATGACTTCCGTCATCTGTTTCCGTCCTTTCCTGTCTCAACCATCTGTATCTCCTTATTATGTGCTCTGCCTGTCTGTTTCTCTGTATGTCTCTATGCCTACCTCTCTCCCTGTTTTTGTCACCACCGACCCTCATCTCGTTCAGCGAGGCAGTAATGGTTTCTGCTATAAAAGTGAAATTATAGCCCTGAAAGTTTGTAGCCTACATGTTGATTATGTAAATGATAGGATATCCTCCACGGAGAAAGTGAAGGGATCGATGGTGTCACTCGCATATGCTGATCTACGGTACCAGAAAAAACCAACGGCTCTGTGAAAAAAAGTAATATGAAAGAGATTTTTACTCCCAAGCTTGTGTTCCAAAGAAAAGGATCGACTGCAGCTTTTATTGTATTTTTTTTTTTTGGTTGCTGTTTTTGCTATTTTCATATTAAAATAAGTAAAGATGTTTATTATGTACATTGCAGATTTCCGACGCCACTAGAAATAAACCTTAAGTAAGACTAAAAATCATTCAATACATATCTTTTATTAGACCTTTAAACTATCTCGCTACATATACCAGTGTCTGTACTTTTTTCCTGAATCGTTGCAATCGTTCTGGGCTTGTCTCAAAGACATTTCGGCTACAAATGACATGATTAATCAAATTAGTGTGCTTTGAGGCGGCCATTACGTTTAACTCAAAGACCCGTGGAGCTATATCCTTGTTTCTGTAGCGTGAAGCGGAACAGGCTAATCAAACACTTGATCATCGACACATCTGACGCAGATTTTTACTCTCCAAGCTGTCTCTTGTACCCATTTACACCTGGATCAGTGGGTAAATGCGTAATGAGTGTCTTTCCCAAGGAATACAACGTCTGAACTAGTTTTGCTGGGATTCGAACCTGGACCTCAAGATCTTGAGTCCGATAGCCAAACTGTCTGGGTTACCGGACGCCACCTAGAAAAGATCTTAAGTACACTAAAAAAATCATTCACACTTGTAGTGTTTTTATTGTGCTAAGTTTAAGATAGGAACGCTGCTCCCATTTCGGTTTTTTTGTGAATGACCTGAGTGGGGTTGAGAATGAGCTCTAAAAATATCACGAGTCTCTATCATAAAATCTGAACCCTCAAATGTCTAGGCTTAGGGAAATGTCTTTGTCTCTTATGTTTAACTCAATGACCTGAACTTTCTCGCCTATGCATATACTCTTAGGCTTATGCACATATGCAGTCTTAGGCCTATGCACATAATAAAGTCTAGGGTGTTCTGGTAACTATAGATTTGTGATCGCTCAACAAAGTTCATTTCTCCAGAATCCCAAAAAGTTTAATTTTCCTTTCAGTGTCTCGGTTTATATATTATTATTATGTACTTTTGCCTTCATGTACATCTGATTTGTATCTGCTTGTGTCTATCTGTATGTGTCTGTCTGTCTGTTTCTGTCTGTCTGTTTCTCTCTCTCTCTCTGTCTCTGTCTCTCTTAACTCTCTCTTTCTCAATCACTGCTCTGATCTCTCTCTCACTCTAAAAAATCTGTCTCTCTGTCTCTCTCTCTCTGTGTCTCTCTGACAAGTCTGTCTGTCTGTCTGATCTTTTGAAATGCTCTCTCTTCTAGCTCTCTCTTCTCATTCGATGTCACGTCTGTCTCTCTGTCTCTCTCTGTGTGGCTCTCACGTCTGTCTGTCTGTCTATCTGTCTGTGTGTCTGTCTGTCATCTGTCTCTAATAACTCTTTTCTCGCTCGCTCTCTCTCAATTCATCTCTCTCTGATGAAAATGACTCTAACTCCGACTGGTGATAGGCTAAGTTTCTGTTTCACATTTTCTCATGTCCAAATTCTATCGAAAGATCAAATTAGACTATTCGTCTCTCAAATCTATTTCGTTGTCTAATCCCTCTATCTCTCTCTCAAATCATTGCCGACACCAACTCTTTCTTAAATCTCTCTCTCTCTCCTCTTTATGTCTTCTATCTTCTCCTAAGTCCCTGTCCATCTCACAATTAGTTGCCCGTATAAACCAGTTGCCGATTTTATAAGCAATCACATGAAGGACGATTACAATTCTCATGCCAAAGTTTGTGCTCTGATGTTTTTAAACACTATCTCTAAAACGTTGACAACTCTACAAATAAAGACAAAACGAACACATGACGCTATTTTATTCACAAAGTAGTGTACTACTACATGAACAAATAATATTTTCCTACTTACTCAAGAATGATCTTATTTTTTTACGAGTACAACTGCTACTACTACTACCCTTTTCAATAATATCATAATACAAAACATGATACTGAATTCAGGCTTGCGCTTGACTTGCTTCGCGATTCGATGTAAACGTATGTAAAGGAATGTACTCATATTACTATGTAATGGCTCCCCTGAACGAAACTCTTCAGCAATGTTGTCTACCAATAGCTAAGAGGCTCTATATAAGTAGGCATTCTCTAATAACCACTGGAACTTCGACAGAGACCGAAAAAGTAGCCGCATATTAACCAAGAGCATAATGATGAAAATGACTCTAACTCCGACTGGTGATAGGCTAAGTTTCGTTGAGTTCACATTTTCTCATGTTGCCAAATTCGATATCGAAAGATCAAATTAGACTATTCGTACTTTTCAGTGAAAAGAAGTCAACCAGTAGTTGGCCCTTATATTTTCAAACATTATACATGTAATATAATACTAAAAGGTTTCTCTGGGTCAGATCCCGACGTCTACAATAGATTTTCCTTTAATCTATTTCGTTGATCAAAATAATAAAAAAACCCTACAAATATCGACACCAAACAAATAGTTGTATAAAACATTAACGTCAATACACAAACTCAAAGTAAGACAAATTGTAGGTTAATTAATTTGGCATAACACCAACGACATTTTATCATTAAATGTAAAATAAGAAACATAAGACAGGACATGTCTTCTATCTTCTCTAAGTTGATCTATGTTAAATCTTTACGAAAAAAAACATTTCCTTCGTTTGACTAACACGATTACAATTCTCAATGCAAGTTTGTCACGGTCTAATAAGCAAGACGTCGTGGATGAATTGCCTGATCTTCCATCATCCATGACGCCAACAGGCAAACTAAATGGAAGCAAGGCTTGTAAGTCCCAAGACTCTCTGTGCATCTCATGAAATCTGAGGAATGCCAAAGTCTCCCAGACCTAACACCTCTCTTCTCATACTACTCTACTACACTACTACTACTACTACTGCTAATAAGACTGAGTGACTAAACTGCTCACTAAATAATAATAATAATAATAATAATAATGCAAAATTTATATAGCGCCCCTATCCATGAGGGTCATGCTTAGTTGCGCTTTACAACGGCCAAGACATACATACAGTAAAAATAGCTTACAGAATGTACTCAATATTTACAACTATTGTAAAGGCTAACCTTCGGCTGGACCTCAACATGTCAACAATCTTGTTCCCCTGTGTACGAGGCTTCCTTTGTTGCACATCTTCTCTCCCTCCACCCCCCCTACTCCCGCTGACGAGCTGCAACTATTGTGATAGTTTTTGATCTTCGTTGAGTGAGATGACATGGCAAGCAATTCATTTTGGTATTATTGTCATCGTGTTTATCCTAGCATTGTTGCTAAAATAACACCTATGCATATACATTGAGAAACGTCGAAAGCGTAATTTTAGTCCACATTACTAATGAAAAACTCACTCCTAAGTATCTACAAAAGGCCATAGCTATAACGCTAGGCTTCAGTCTTCTCTTTGCAAGCTTGCAGATTTAAAGTTTCTGGGTCAAAAATAGTGAATACCGGATTCTGGTGTATCTTCTTCGGAATCGAAGAAAGCCTTTTCTCGACGGGTGACGAGCGTTAAATTGTGCTCTCGACAATTCACTCTCCTACCATAAACCTATCTTCTGTTCTAATGGATTAAAAGGCGCGATAGTCATCCCGCTGAGATGTTTTTCAGGAGAGACAATTGCAGGAGATAAAGATATCTCTGAATCGTCCCATTACTTTGGAAGAGACTACGGGGACACCCATATGTCTATATGGGCTTCTGCGTTTATGGAGACATCCACGCATATTACGTCAACATCTTCATGCGTTTATCTTAAAACATTCCTTGACACATCTAAATAAAATGATGGCATCCCTAATACTCGCGAAATGTCAACAACCTCCTCTTTCACATTACCCAGCCATCATAGGCTAATGGAACCCAGACGGATGTGTCATGTGTAGTCTTCTGTGAGGCCTTCCACTTATCTACTACATTCCACTACAGTTTTTGAAAAACTACAATAGTAGTCTTTTCACATGCAGCTCCTCGCACGTTGTACTGCCAGACTCAACTTTCCCCGATTATGGTAAATCTGCATGATAATAATAATGTACTTTACGTCTACAGTGAATATAACAGTGGTTAATTTGAAACGCAAGCTGGAATAATCAACAAAGTGAAGACAAAATGATAATCATATTGTTTGAAGACTTCAAATACAGCCATTTTAATGCCAATTCAATGACTTGGTGTTTGTTGTCTGACGAAGGGTTAGGGTCATCAAACGTCACATGTTTGTTCTGTCTTTATTAGTGGAGTTGTCACTTCATTGTCATATTTCAACACTCTAAAGTAACTCCTTAAAAAAGCTTTGGAAAACAGTAACGAAAACCCCAAAGAACATAACCATCAAGACAAACAAAAAAGAAAAAACCCAAACCATGGTTTTTAATCACCAAACAAGCTCCTACAAATGACCTTATAATCATATTTTATATTTCTACCAATTATTTTATTTATATCAATCACTATTTATTGCTTGTACTAGCACTCACCGAAAAGGTAAATAATTTTTGTAGCAAACACTTACCCAACACATTCCATTCCAAGTAACTTCTGCCTTCGTACATAATACATGTAACTAGTAAGTAAAAATAAAAACCAGGGAGGGAAGCAAACCTTGACTGTTGAGAGAAATACAATCGATTGTAGTAGTCAACCCTCGCCCACCCCATCCTCTTCTTTCGGTGTGACACGATTATCAGCGTAATTGACTACGAGGATGTCCTTTAACTCCGAGCACAGGATTTGTAGACAATTGGATTTGGAATGTCAACTTAGCTCTTATTTAGGGTAAAAATAGGCACATTGGATGTCCACTTAGTTGCACAGACCATTATTTGTTTTAGACATTTGGATGTCCAAATAGTGGCTGATGTAAATGGACATCTGGATGTCTCCCTACTCTTTTCCCATCAAATTGGCTTATTTCCATCTATTGCGGTGGTAGACAGAATTACGGATGACGGCGGTTTTAATCATGAGTGTCCACACGCGACATGGTGATGGTGTTTAAAATGTAGACGTAGAGCTAGAACTACCTCTTCCACAAAGGCAATCCTTTTTGTTTAACAACGAAGATGCTGTCCTCAGTTAATTTCAGTTACAACTGAAACTGAACGTCCTTTAAGTGACCCCAATTCGACATTAATTTATCTCCGGCTTTGAAAATATTACATCATTGAGTTTACATTATCGCTGGTCCTGATCTTAGCTCCGGTGCTATTTGGAGAATCTCAGCCTCCTGTACGGCTTGCTGCAGTATAATATTCATCATGTATATTTATTATAGCTCTCTCCCGCTAATAGCCCCTTCTCCCCTGGATCTGTCATTTGTTATGTGGCACTGAGTGAGATACAAGACCTTTAATAAGCCCCAGCAACAGCACTAAACAACAGTAGCAAAAATAGTGGTGGCCAAGCAGCATTATGGAATCTCACTTTATAACCGTTTATACAAACTGATAGAGTAGAACACATTTTGAATTAAAAGAAAAAGAAATCAGATCTCAACATTATTTGTGTGGAGTTTAAATTTATAAATTATTATTGAATATTTCTTGTTTTCCAACATTTAACCCTCCCCTTCAAAGGTGACTTCCGTCATGCTGTTTCCGTCCTTTCCTGTCTCAACCATCTGTATCTCCTTATTATGTGCTCTGCCTGTCTGTTTCTCTGTATGTTATCTATGCCTACCTCCCCCATCTCCCTGTTTTTGTCACCACCACCCTCATCTCGTTCAGCGAGGCAGTAATGGGCTTTCTATAAAAGTGAAATTATAGCCCTGAAAGTTTGTAGCCTACATGTTGATTATGTAAATGATAGGATATCCTACCACGAAATGGAGAAAGTGAAGGGATCGATGGTGTCACTCAAGCATATGGTTACTGGCATGTTCAAACCGTTCATCAATTTTCAATTAGATCTACGGTACCATAAAAACCAACGTACTCTTGAAAAAAGTAATATGAAAGAGATTTAGATTCTACAGCATTTGTGTTCAAAGAAAAGACACTGCAGCTTTTATTGTATTTTTTTTTTTTTTTGGTTGCTGTTTTTTGTCTATTTCATATTAAAATAAGTAAAGATGTTTATTATGTAGTCATTGCAGATTTCTGTAATTCTAGAAATAAACCTTTACTGAAGACAAACCATGTAATACATATCTCTTTATTAGACCTTAAACTATCTCGCTACATATACCAGTGTCTGTACTTTTTCCTGAATCGTTGCAATCGTTCTGGGCATGTCTCAAAGACATTTCATACCGTAATGACATGATTAAACCAGTTTGAATTAGTGTTCCTTCGAGGCGGCCATTACGGCTCAAAGACTCCAAGTGGAGCGTATCCTTGTTTCTGTAGCGTGAAGCGGAACAGGTGATACTAATCACGTCCTAGACAGGACCGGCATCCAGCACCACACAGGGTAAAAGGAAGAGAGTCCGATCTCGCCGCAGCACTCGGAGGCGAGACACTGAAGACCAGGTAAGGATGCAGGGGACCAACTGGACAGGAATTCAGCAGGCAGCCCAGAACAGAATGCGATGGTGGGGTGTCGTCGATGGCCTATGCTCAACCCAGAGCAATGGGCCCTAGTAAGGAAGTAAGACAGGACGCTAGTCTGACGCAGATTTTTACTCCCAAGCTAGTACTTGTACCCATTTACACCTGGATCGAGTGGGTAAATGCGTAATGAGTGTCTTTCCCAAGGAATACAACGTCTGAACTAGTTTTTCTCGCTGGGATTCGAACCTGGGACCTCAAGATCTTGAGTCCGATAGCCAAACTACTGGGTTACCGACGCCACCTAGAAAAGATCTTAAGTACAAAACTAAAAAAATCATTCACACTTGTAGTGTTTTTATCCCTGTGCTGTTTAAAGATAGGAACGCTGCTCCCATTTCGTCTTTTTTTTTGTGAATGACCTGAGTGGGGTTGTGAATGAGGTCATCTAAAAATATCACGAGTGCATTGTTATCATAAAATATAGGCTACAAATAAAATGATCAATCAAATATAGGCTTAGGGAAATACTTTGTCTCTTATGTTTAACCAATGACCTGGAACTATAGGCCTATGCACATCTGTCTATACAGTCTTAGGCTTATGCACATATGCAGTCTTAGGCCTATGCACATAATAAAGTCTAGGTGTTCTGAAGTAACTATAGATTTGTGATCGCTCAACAAAGTTCATTTCATCCAGAATCCCAAAAAGTTTAATTTTCCTTTCAGTGTCTCGGTTTATATATTATTATTATGTACTTTTGCCTTCATGTACATCTGATCTCTCTCTCTCTCTTTCTCTCTCTCTGTCTCTGTCTCTATCTCTGATTGTCTCTCTGTCTCTGACTGTCTCTCTGTCTGTCTGTCTGTCTGTCTGTCTGTCTGTCTGTCTGTCTGTCTGTCTCTCTCTCTCTCTCTCTCTCTCTCTCTCTCTCTCGCTCGCTCGCTCTTTCTCTCGCTCTCTCTCTCTCTCTCTCTCTCTCTCTCTCTCTCTCTCTCTCTCTCTCTCTCTCTCTCTCTCTCTCTCTCTCTCTCTCTCTCTCTCTCTCTCTCTCTCTCGCACACATACACACACATCCACACACACACACATACAAACATGTTGCAGATGCCAACCCCTCACATCCCTGGATAGGTCTAAAATGTAATTGTACTTTCTCTCTCCCTCTCTCTTCTCTCTTCTCTCTCTCTCTCTCTCTCTCTCTCTCTCTCTCTCTCTCTCTCTCTCTCTTCTCTCTCTCTCTTTCTCTCTCATTATCTCTTTCTGCCTTTCTCCCTCCTCTTCACCCTTCCTCCTATTTCGTCACAGATGTTATATTATTATTGAAGAACTCGAGGTCAGATTGTTATCCATCTTTCAAACGTGACACACAGGAAACAAATATACGCCCTTTTTCTCCTTCTTTCTTGTTTGAACAGTTAATCATTTCACCATGGTCTATGATTTCATCTGAAGGCAGAGAAATAAAATTCGTATGAATTTATTTCAGAACACCCCCCCCTGCATATCCCCAACTCCACCCGCCATACACAATATGATACGCGTCTAAGAACCACAACAATAAGTTAGAAAGAAAAAAAGATAAGAAAAAGAAAGGCTGTTTGGCCTCTCACTCTCTCACCAATTGTCTTCTCAATTTCGTTTCTGTGTATTTGTTCATGTTCCATGACGATTGGTCTTGGCATAATGTATAAGAGCTTTGCATAGTTTCTACATCATTGTGTATATACGTTTAAACGAAAGCTGTAGAGCTTCTATTGAGATTTGTTTGGATATGTTTTGTGTATGAAAAGAGTTGTCATTTTAGCATTTTTAGACCACTCCCATCCCCACTTTATCACCGTTTCTTTTCGTTTAGGCTTAGCACTTCATCATTACGAAAAAAGTTTTTCTATAATGTTGGAATAGGGGATGCTTCAAGTGCATGTACCTATTTGCACTTGCGTCGAAGTGGAGAAAAAAATGTTTAGTTCTTAATCATTACAACATCGGAACTAGTTTTCATAAACCTTAGGAATTCCAAATCATGGCTTCTATACCGACGCCTATAATTGAAGTGCAAATAACTACCTACTAATGGATAAAACGCTAGATTTTTACTCCCCAAAACTAGTGCATAAAATTATTTCAGATTGCGTCGAGGTGGAGAAAAAAATGTTTAGTATCTTATCCACTGTGTTCACAACATCGGAACTAGTTTTGTAAGGATTTGAACACGGAACTCATGATTCCAAAATCTGGCAGCCTAATCACTCGCCACCGACATAATTAGACTATGCAAATAACTATGATCCTTAAATCGCCAAAGATCCCATCCACCTTTATTAATCTCCCACCTAAAACTGTTATAAAATTATTTCAGATTGCAACGGTGGAGACATGGAAGGTCATAAACGTCACTGTGATTACCACTGTCGCCATTACAATCCGGTTTGACCAACCTACCTGGCACCGCGACTATCGAAGAAGCAGGATACAGATGAAACACTTAGCTAGCAAAAGGATCTGGATGCGTTATGATCCTGGAACCCCCACTCATCCACCTTTATTAAGCGTCACACTGGATTTAGCAATAAAATGTTTTTCCGTCTTGTATTTCCCTACGATAATTAGAATCCTTTTCTAAGTGTTGTGCGATCAATAGATTTTGCCCGAAAAACCCAACGCACTGTGCAATCGGGTGGCCTAAAAATAAAGGAAAATATCCTTGTCCAGATCTGGGAGCTGTAAACAAAAATCCGGTATAGGCCTTCCACAAAGCAAACAAGGGACATGCTCGATATTCACCTAAATGTTTTTCCCGTCTTGTAATTCTTAGAATGCTGCATCTAAAGTGTTGTGCGATCGGAGAAAGATTTAAAGCAAACAAAAAAAACCCAACGCCCCCCAAGATATAAAAAACAAACAAACAACCGCCCCCCCTCAAAAGGCCACAAAAACAAAAGACCAACAACGAACCCTAACAACAAACCAACGCACACTTTCATTCGTGATTGGAATTCATCGACAATTACAAAACAATGATCAAATAACAAATAAACAACCAAAAAACAAACACGTACACTCAAAGCCAGAGGTCTCAATCATTCATTCTTAAAGTATTATCTGATCTATGTAATAATACTAATAACAGCAACAAATAAACAAACAAATAAACAATGAACAGTATCCATGGGTCCCACTTATTTACGCTCAGACCCCAACAGCACAGGGGTAGTTGTTTCTCTCAGGAGAAGAGCAGTTTTTTCTATTTATTTGTATTTGTTTAATTCAGTTCCTTCACAAATACTTTCAATTATAATTCAGATTGAGTAGTGAAGCTTAGTAAATAAGTTTGTTTTATGTTAGAGCTGCCAGCGTATCTTTTCCGCGGAATTCATAGTAGTCTGTCGACATAACCTGGATCTATATTTCAACTTCCTTGAACATCTACAGCTGTTGCTGGTATTTATGTAGGCCCATGTTTGTTTATGTTAGAGCTGCCACATCAATCTGTCGACATAACTGGATTATGTAGGCCGATTTGATTCCGATTTATCTACATAAAAAAAACGCCTTTACTTTCACGGACCTCCTTTCACTTCCACCCTCTCGACACCCGGTAAAACAGTGATGTTAGCTGTTCAGGTAACAATCTTCAAGCTTGTTGTGAGTAACATTGTGTCAGCCAACCAACATTTAAGCGTTTTATAAAGTTAGAAACGAATTAAATTATGTTAAAATGGTTATTTACCGCTCTCAAGTGTCTGTACTTGGCGATGGATGCAGAGGATGATGAGGAAATGAAAGGGAGGGCTCGGTGGTTTGGGTGATGATTTGTCTTTATAGTGAATCTATATACATGTAAAACATCTTCCCGTTTACTGTTTCGATATTCTTCTCATACTGCAACTTAAAAAAAACTGATATTACTTTAACGTTTCACTTCATTTTTTTTGTAAAGAGAAGGTAAAGTCTGAAAAAACAAGCAAACATGAAAGTGAAAGCGAACTAGGCTCGAAATAGTTAGAACCTAGAAATCTAGGTGGATCTAGATCTGTATTCAATGATTCGTTCCTATGTTAATCTGTCTTGCTTCGTAAACTATAATTAAATCAACATCTACCCTAAAAACTATCAAAGGTAAAAATATATGATCAAGATTGTAATGTGTCTTGATTTGTAACGATGATATTGACATCCTGGTTCACTTCTTCGTAAATTGTTATGTTTTTATTTTACCCGGTCGGTCAAAAGGTTAGACACAGAACGTCCTTGAATAACCCAGGGTCAAGGTGAGGAAGAGGTGTTCAAGTATCCGTGGTTCATGAACACTCCTCTGTTGGGTCGAGCTAGTGAATCTTCTTTGGATCTACAGCTAAACTAGTG
>JAXRKP010000298.1:20000-77500 GCA_037039925.1 Doris montereyensis | reverse complement strand
ATTGCCTACCTGTCAACTTCTTCGGTCGTGTGGAACATGTGAATGGAAAGGAAAAGTGGGTTGACACTCAGGTGAGTTTGTGTTGTATATTAAAGGTATGCCCGGAGACAACGGTGGATTATGATTACTCTTTATACTTAAGTTAGATCTCTCATGGTATACTAAAAAAACACTGTATCAGGTACGGGTGATATCAAGTACGATTATTAGATCGAATCAGTACTTGATACTGAAGTTACGCTGGCTTTTTATTGCAAGGACCACAAACCGTTGAATTAGATTAAGTAACAATAAAAATTTCTGTGGATCACAGGCAAACAATCTTTCCCAAGCAATTCAAATATACTGATTTGATCCAATAGTTCATTTGCTAAGAAAATGAAGCAGGCTATTTGAAACCTACCTGCAAAATATGGTGGTCATGAGTGCAGTGGTGCCTGAGTTTATAGTGCTCTAAGTTGGAGAAAGACAGCTTTATAGTATAGATTACATTTAAAGAAAAAACAATAGGAGTTGAAGGGAAGAGATTGAATTTCATTCTTATGAAATATAAACAGTGTACAGTTGATGAGTCTGCCCTTGTGCGGGGGATACAGATTATAAATTCATTTTTATCCATCTTTATGTACGTCATACAAACATAACAAGACACAGTTTGACACATAGAATCTATAAGGGAACCTATCGAAAGTCTGTCTAAGAACATCACGGAGAAAAGAGATTGACGCAGAGATGTCAAAACTTTGAATAGCTTTGAAAGAGTATGCAAAGAATGTTTTTTGTATATATTTTTCAGCTTTGCGTTTGTAAATTTGTTTTTACCTTGAAGTGTACATATGTGAGATTTAATTATTAGATAATTGAAAGCAACCCAAGATAAAAACGGATTTGTGCTAGACAAAGTCAGTGGTAGAGAACTCAAAAGATGTGTCGATTGTTTTAAGCCTGATGAGACGTCATCAATGTGAAATACATGTATATGGATTGCATGCTTTTGTAAATGAAAAAAATAACAAATTTGATGTCTTTTTCACTAAAATTGATTGTTGTAATGAAAGTGAGTTTAGTCATGGTAAATTGTCATATTTTCATGAATATTAAACAAGGTGTACAGTGTCAAGCAAGTTAGATTTATTTTGGTGAGGCCGGAGTCTGTTTTTGGATTTTGCAAAGTTGGCAATCCTGTGAATTAGAGGACATTAAATGGAGAGAATTTTTAAAGCGATCTCACTCACAATTTATCTTTTTTTATTATAAAGCAAAGTGATGCATCTAGTCTGTCTCTTAAATACATGTTTTAGGATGGCCGTTTTATTCATATTGCTGTGTTTACCCAATATTTTCTGTCTGTTTCAGGTGTTATTTGCCATGCCTTATGACACGCCCATCCCAGGATACGGCAACAATACCGTCAACACTCTCCGTCTCTGGTCTTGCAAAGCTCAAACAGCTTTAACCTCAATTTCTGTAAGTTCATGATGTACCTGGAAATTTTTTATTAAAAAACAAGACTGAAAAGAAGATCCTTTCAAAAACAAATACCTGTACAAGCTGTGTATTAATTTCATTTTCTATCCAATGCTATTTATAGAAATGCGTGAAGGAACGATGATGTAAAGACATCAAAACTATATTTTCTTTTTTGTTGCGTTTGACAATTTCAAATACATCATTGGTTGTGAGTAAGTTTTGAAATATACACACTTTATTAGGACCATTAAATAAATTGGAGCAGAGCAATTGTCATCAACGTTTTATTAATGATAAAATTGGGCAAAGAAAATGATATTTAGTATGTTTTAATTTATAATATAAATCATACGGATGCTACATGTTTTCAGTCAACAACGGAGAATACATCAATGCTGTTTGTGACAGAAACTATGCAGAGAATATATCAAGAGTTCTTTACCCTAATGACAATGTAAGTTCAATACTGTGCGATGTGGGATTGTTTGAAATCTTGACTAATTTGTTCAATTTTTATGCTCACGTTTTGTCATTCTGTGATGACTACTGTTCCTGTATGAGGGCCCTTTTCACTTTTAACGCTTAAACTTAAAATCAAGAATATGTACTTTTGTACTTAAGTTTTATGAGTTTAGATTGATTCTTTTTGTTTGTTTGATGGGTTTTGTTTTGTGTATAGCTTTTGTTTGGGGGAGGGTGGGAGAGGGATGTGTTGGTTAGGAACTGAAGAAAAGTGTATAGTGTTAGATGTAGTCAAGTTCTTTATTTCCCTCTCTCCCCTTTCAAGAACCCATCAATCTCACTGTTGAAATACATGTTGTTGTTTGTTTTAAAGACAAGTAGAGACTACTTTTGCCTAGCTGTTTTCATTGATATTCAGTTGTTGTTATCCGTCAACATTATTATGACTTGGTCTGTACTTTACATCTTAAACGTTAGTTCCTTCATTCCTATGACTCACTTTTAAAATTGTGAGAAGTGTGTTTGAAGCTGCTGCAGACGAGACTTTTGAGTTGTTTAAAGAAAAAAAGAATAGAAGAAAACAGTCTTATCCGATTATGCTTGTAGTACATATTTTTTGTATGTATCAGGGATGTTTGTTCAAATTTACGGTTGAAGGATTTTCCTCCATTTTCTCTCTTTTTTCCCTCAGATGTTTGAAGGCAAAGAGCTTCGACTCAAGCAAGAGTACTTCCTGGTGGCTGCGTCCCTGCAAGATTTGATCCGGAGGTTCAAGTCGTCCTCCTTTGGACGAGGTGGCGTTGAGAGGGCCACTCTGGAAAGTTTCCCTGAAAAAGTAAGTCTTCCTCCTGCTCTCATCTTGTTTCTCTCAGACAAGCGGCTTGAGAGCACTGCTGGTAGGTCTTTCTTCTTTCTTTTCACTCTTTCACTAGTTTTAATCTAACTGTTTTCACTTAATTCATCTTGAGATCACTACATATTGTGGACGGGGTAAATTTCAATCTTTTAGCCGATCAACCAATCTATCAGGTTTTTATTATTAATTAATTTGCTCTCATCAAACCATTCCCTTGACATTTCATTACAGATTTTTGCATGTCTGAGCTTACTTATAGTTAAAACTTTGATAAATGGTTATTCTCCAATGTGGGCCTCTAAATGTATTGCTTATCTTTTATCTGTTCTCTCTATAGCATCAGGTTCATTGGAAGTCATTGTATTAAGAGTCTTATCTTGGTGTACATATGTTAGAATGTATTTGAATCCTTTTATGTTAAATATATGAAAAAATGTTTTGGAATCTATTTATGTTTAAATTAAATCTTCAATAACGTATTGGAAGGCATTTAAGAAAAACAACCCGAAAACAATATTTTAGAATCCTTCAGATATTGGTATCTATTTATATAAGTAATTTGTTACAATGTCTTGGGCCTGTGGTTGGCGGGCACTACAGGTAAGTCCAACTTCTTTCATCATTCTTTCACTTGTCTTTCTTTCATCTTGCTGTTTCTTCTCAATGCACACTGAGATCACTGCATATTTTGGGCAGGGTAAATTGCAATGAAGCTGAAAAGAAAAGTTACATCGTCTTGGAATCCATGGTTATGCTTCAAGATTGTTGTTACAATCTATAGGAATTCATGGTTATGTTTAAAGATTGTTGTTACAATCTATAGGAATGCATGGTTATGTTTAAAGATTGTTGTTACAATCTATAGCAATCCATGGTTATGTTTAAAGATTGTTGTTACAATCTATAGGAATGCATGGTTATGTTTAAAGATTGTTGTTACAATCTAGCAATCCATGGTTATGTTTAAAGATTGTTGTTACAATCTATAGGAATGCATGGTTATGCTTAAAGATTGTTGTTACAATCTATAGGAATGCATGGTTATGTTTAAAGATTGTTGTTACAATCTATAGCAATCCATGGTTATGTTTAAAGGTTGATGTTAGAATCTATAGAAATCCATGGTTAAAGATGCTTAAAGATTGTTATGTTAAAGGTTGTTGTTGGCAATCTATAGGAATGCATGGTTGTGTTTAAAGATTGTTGTTACAATCTATAGCAATCCATGGTTATGTTTAAAGATTGTTGTTACAATCTATAGCAATCCATGGCTATGTTTAAAGATTGATGTTAGAATCTATTGGAATCCATGATTATGTGTAAAGGTTGTTGTTACAATCTATAGCAATCCATGGTTATGTTTAAAGATTGTTGTTACAATCTATAGCAATGCATGGTTATGTTTAAAGATTGTTGTTACAATCTATAGAAATCCATTGTTATGTTTAAAGATTGTTGTTACAATCTATGGTTATGTTTAAAGATCCATAGAAATCCATTGTTATGTTTAAAGATTGTTACTTGGAATCCATATTTTAAAGGAATCCATGGTTATGTTTCAAGATTGTTGTTACAATCTATAGCAATCTATTGTTATGTTTAAAGATTGTTGTTACAATCTATAGAAATCCATGGTTATGTTTAAAGATTGTTGTTACTTTTTGTTATGTGGAATCCATGGTTATGTTTAAAGGTTTTATTTACAATCTATAGCAATCCTATTGGAATTTATGTTTAAAGATTGTTATTTTTAAAGATTGGAATCTATTGAAATCCATGGTTATGTTGAAAGATTGAAGTTACTTTTTATTGGAATCCATGGTTATGTTTCAAGATTGTTGTTACTTTCTATTGGAATCCATGGTTATTTTTAAAGATTGAAGTTACATTCTATTGGAATCCATGGTTATGTTTAAAGATTGTTGTTGCAATCTATTGGAATCCATGGTTATGTTTAAAGATTGAAGTTACTTTCTTGATTGGAATCCATGGTTATGTTTCAAGATTGTTGTTGCAATTTCTATTGTAATCCATGATTATGTTTAAAGATTGTTGTTGCAATCCTATTGGAATCCATGGTTATATTTAAAGATTGTTGTTGCAGTCCTATTGGAATCCATCGTTATGTTTAAAGATTGTTACAATCCTATTGGAATCCATGGTTATATTTGAAGATTGTTGTTGCAATCCTATTGGAATCCATGATTATGTTTAAAGATTGATTGGAATCCATGGTTATATTTAAAGATTGTTGTTGCAATCCTATTGGAATCCATGATTATGTTTAAAGATTGTTGTTTAATCCTATTGGAATCCATGGTTATATTTAAAGATTGTTGTTGAAATCCTATTGGAATCCACGGGTTATGTTTAAGGCTGCTGGTGGGTCCAATCCTATTGGAATCCATGGTTATGTTTGTTGTTGCAATCCTATTGGAATCCATGATTATGTTTAAAGAAACTTGTTACAATCTATTGGAATCCATGGTTATGTTTAAAAATTGAACACGTTACCAGGTGCATTGGAATCCATGGTTATGTTTTACATTGTTTATTTACAAGGTCCCATTGGAATCCATGGTTATGTTGAAAGATTGTTGTTGAAATCTATTAGAATCGAAAACATGTTGTGGGCTGTTGGTGGGGGCTGCTGGTGGGTCCTCCTTCTTTCCTTTTAATCTTTCATTTATCTCTTGTCTTGTCATTTTCTCTCAATTCACCCTGAGATCACTGCTTATGGTGGAGTTTGCAAACTTTCAAAGAATAAAATCTATCCATTAATGTTAAAAATTGAACACGTTGCCAGGTGTATTTTGAAAAAAAATCAAAGCAACATCCTTCCCTTTTCCTTTGAAGGTGGATCCAGTTGAATGACACACATCCTTCCCTGGGGGAATTCCCGAACTGATGAGAATCCTGGTGGACATTGAAAACATGTCCTGGGAGCCTGGGACATAACCTGAGTCTAAATTGGACCTAGCCCCACCGTGCTGGGTCGACGGGAAGGCTGGACGTTGGCCTGTAAACCTGCTGGCTCATGTCCTGGTAGTCATTTGCAAATTCTGACTGAAATCAATTCCCTCATCTCATGGTAAGTACAGCAGCTGCTGATAGGGCCCCGTGGGTGGATTTTGAAGATTTTTTTTGACCAATAAGACGAAATTCCCTTGCCCTTCGAAAAGTAAAATCCTTTCATGGCCACTTGGCCCAAAGGGCTGGAGTTAATTTCAGTTTGCGTTGCATGAAGCTGGACAGGGCGCTAATATGTGGAGAGTTTTCCCCCCCTGGCTATGACAGGTTTACTATTTGCACTTGGGTCGAGTGGGTAAAGTCTGTATTAAGTGTCTTCCCCATAGACCACGACACCAGACCTAGCTGTGCCGGATATAAGCCAAGACCTCATGATAGTCAGTCTGGCAGCCCAAGCACTAGGCTACTTTCAGCAAGATCTTCACCTTACACAAAACAAATTGAAATAGCTTTATAAAATGTAATGGCTCTTCTATAGACCTCAAACCCTACATTCGATTTTCTTCAATAAAGTTTGTTAAAAAATGTATTAGTAACACGGGTATCCAGTTTCATTAGCTGCCTTACGATTGCATCTTTATGATTTTGGAGCAAAGTTTCAGTTTTTCTTTTATACACAAGTATTGTTTTACATGTTCTTTATGCATTTTATATAATGTCACAGCACTGCTTTTCACAGTAGATGCCCTTGGAGCATAATATTTTAAAATAATCTCATCCCAAATGTCTGAAGTAAAAAAATATTTAGGAGGTCTTTTTCATTCTACATTGTGCCATCAGAATCTTACAATAATATTATCATTATTATTAGTATAGTGTTTATTTCTATTTTTTTGTCATAATTATAAGAGTGTTAGCATTATGACTAGTTTGATTATCTATTGTAACTATTTCTGTCGCATTCGATATATTTTCATGCTAAATAAATCTCGATTTTTGTTTGTTTCAACCAAATCTACATAGCAAAGAATGTTATTGTTCTTTGCAGGAAGTTGGCAAGAGGTGGCCTGGGGGCGATAGAAAGGTTGTCTCGCATGTCGTTGGTGGAGGAGGAGGGGAAACGAATCAACATGGCTAACGTCTCCATTGTTGGAAGCAAGGCCGTCAACGCGTTGCGGCCATCCACTCTGAGATCATCAAGAAGTCTATGTGAGTATCTCTCTGTAGTAATATTCAAAATATATTTATTGATCGGTGTTGAGAATGTGAATAATTTAATATGTTCTCTCGCTTTTAGTATTTTTCAAAATTCCGCAATTTCAGTTTTAGTCAGTTCGTCACGTCTTGTAAGGCTTTTTATTTTGTCCTACGAGATTCTTACCAGCATTTTTATCATTGTCGTGCATTCTCCACAGTGAGTGCATGACAGGTGTTGTTTATAGGTCCTACTTCTTTCCTTTCACTCTTTCACTTATCTTTCATCTTGCTGTTTCCTCTCAAGTTACCCCAGGATCGGGGCATATGGTGGACAGTGTACATTCTTTTAATACAACTAAGAAAGCACTCTCCATAATGGCAAAGACGTATTTCACACGGTCTTTAAATGATAACAACAAAATTGGACTTTTTTCCTTTCACTATTTCACTTATTTTTCATCTTCCTGTGTCCTCAATTTACCCTGAGATAACTGCATTAAAAGGATGGATGTAATACATTTTAATCGATCAATTTTTCAAATGCCCAGATTCCGTGACTTTACGAGCTGTATCCGAAGAAGTTCCAGAACAAAACCAACGGAATCACCCCCGGCGTTGGCTGCTGCTGGTAACCCTGGCCTTTCTGATATTATTGCGAGGTGAGGCCGTCAAGATCTGTCAACCTTGAAGTTAATCTGTGTGCTAAATTATTTCAGCCCTCGTTATTTTCGATAGTTTGGAGAAAAGTGAAAATAAAACAACCCAACTCTTTTTTTGCAGGATATGAACTACATTGTTTTTAAAAATGGGTCATGTAAATGATAACTCAGGAATACCACGGCGTGTTTTATACTCATTTGCTATGAGGATAGATCATAGGATGAGGAGCGTTAAAATCAACTAGTTTCATTTTAGCCTAAGTAGACCTAGGGCAAAATATTAGCACATTGACGATTTGTTGTTTCACAAATCCATGAGTACTTGATGTTATTGTAATTTTTTCAAGTGATTTAGTCACTTTGGGTTTTCATAAATTATATGTAAAAGTGTATAAACATATTTAGTCATGGTGGACAATTTGCAGGCACTGCTGGTAGGTCCCATTTTTTCCTTTCACTCTGTTTGCATGTCTTTCATCTTTCTGTTTTCTCTTAATCTGCCCTGAAGTCACCAAACGTGGTGGATGGGGCAAATTCTAATAACAAAATATTCAATTGCATTCATTTTTCATACACTATATCTAAAAGTATATTATATACATATTAAGTCACATCCATTTTTCACAAAACGTATCTAAGTATATATACAAAAAAAAGCTTTAAAAATTTTGAATCTTCCGTTGTTGTGATTCTTCATTGATAATGGCGTTATCTAACATGTTTTGCGTTTGTTTGTTATTTGTTCATTTAACTTTTCTTGCAATAATGTAATTGTTGATTTCATTCTGTTTATGTCTGTATTTTTATCTCACAGAAAATTGGTGAGGGCTGGGTCACAGACTTGTCAGAGTTGAGGAAACTGACCCCTGCTTCCAAGGAAGAGGCTTTCCTACGTAACTTTATGAAAGTCAAGCAAGTAAGTCCATATAGTTGCTGTGACACCAATCATGCGTGAACACAATGAGTATGGAGGAGGAATAAAACAGTGCCATGGAAAAGGAGAAAGCAAAGAAGTCAAAGTCATAGCTTTACACTTGGGCGTTGCTTGATATTCAACATTCACTCATGGCAAGGGGGACTTGGTAGTCAAAGGCAAGTTGTCGGCCTCTCAACCAAAAGGTCAAGGGTTCAAGCCCTGGTGGTTGAAACAAGTTTCTCGTTTCCCATCGGAGACGGACAATAGACAGGAGTTCCTGTGTGCAGATTACAACATTGTGCACATTAACGATCTTTTGACTGTTTAAAGGGTAGTATGGGCAAAATTTTAGTGAATTTCTTAGGTGCCCATATTGTCTTGAACATCGCAAAACTCTTTACGGTATTCAATTTTATGTCAGCATCAGTTCCACCTTGCTAGCCGATAAGGTGTCCAGGTAAGGGAAATTATGTCACACATTTGATAATTTGATATAAAGTAAAAGTTCTTTCAAGGCCACTACGGCCCATAGAGCCTGAGCTTACCCCACTTTCTATAGCGTGAAGCGAAACAGCTGATAATAGTCACGTCCTGGACAGGACGCTAGTATAACATAGGTTTTTACTCCCAAGTTAGTGTTAGCACCCATTTGCACCTTAGATGAATGTGGAAAATGCATGTTAAGTGTCTTTCAGAAGGAACACACTGTCGGAACTAGCTTACTTAGAATTCGAACCCGGGACCTTCCTATCCTAAGGCCTGCAGCCTAACCTCTTCAGTCAAATATGCCAAAGATAAAACATTTTTACCACTGAAAGGGTGTTTTAAATGGTGCATAAAAGTTAATTCAAGCTGATCTCAGTCTTGGCCTTGAATCAATTGGAATGTAGTTATTGTTGTAATATCATGTTACTATACTTTGCTGTGAGTACAGTCACGATAACACATGCTCACATGTAGTGAGCTATATTTAATGAACTATTATAAATGGAACTACTTATTCTGTACTTCCCTTTTATTCATACCACAATGGCTTCAGTGTACACACTGGGTAGATTATAATAAATGTTCATTCCAGTGGCCTCCTTGCGTTAGACCCAATCACTTAAGTTATTGTTGTTGTCTTTCGTTTGTTAGTCTTATGATGTTTCTTCTGTTCACACAAACTTTAGCCTTTTTGAATGACGTTGGTTTCAACATGGTTTATCTTTTGTAGGAGAACAAAATGAAATTAGCGACCTACATTCAGACTCATTACAATGTGAAGATCAACCCGGATCAATGTATGACATGCAAGTGAAGAGAATTCATGAATACAAACGTCAGCTGCTGAACGTTCTCCACGTCATCACTCTGTACAATCGGCTCAAGAAAAACCCACAGGCGCCGTTTGTGCCAAGGACTGTGATGATTGGAGGAAAGGTAATGTGTCAACCCTATACTATATATATACATATACTTAGCATTGCCATTAGTATACTTTTACAATGTATAATATCAGTATTCTTTACCATATTTCTTGGTGACTTGTATTGGGACTCAACATTTTTACTTGATGCTTCTTGGATGTCTTTATGTTAAGGAGCAAATCTTCCTGGTTGCATTGTATTATATCATTGCTTTCTATCATGCATTTGTTCAGACGGCTGGTGTTTGCTTCATGTCGGTCGTGTGATATTAACATTCTGGTTTTGAGAATGGTAATCAGATTTAATGGAACGCCATCACCCTCATCTTACAGGCTGCCCCCGGCTACCACACGGCCAAGCTGATCATCAAGCTCGTCAACAACGTCGCCAGGGTCATCAACAACGACCCCATCATCGGAGACCGCCTGAAGCTGATCTTCCTGGAGAACTACCGGGTGTCCATGGCTGAAAAGATTATCCCGGCTGCCGATTTGAGTGAGCAGATCTCTATGGCGGGCACTGAGGCCTCTGGCACCGGCAACATGAAGTTCATGGTGAGTGCTTTGTCTGGTCGGGCTGACGAAGGAGCAGTAGTTTGTTTTTGTGTGACAGTTGTGTCATATGAATACGAGTCAAAATCCAAAATCACGCGCTCTGAGAGTAGTTCTTCAAGACCATTTCGGCTCATAGAGCCAGAGCTTATCCTGGTTTCTATAGCGTGAAGCAGATTGGGTGCTGATATTATAATCACCCGCTGGTCAGTAATTAGTTATGTCATATAAGTTAAAATCTAAAGTCATGCGCTATGAGAGTAGCTCTATTAAGGCCAGTATGGCCCATGGATGGAGACTAAAGTGTATCCCGGTTTCTATAGTGTGCGGCTGAACAGGTGATGGCATTAAAATCACCCTCGGGACAGGAAGCTAATCTGATGCAGTTTTTACTCCCAAGCTAGTGTCTGTACTCATTTGCGCCTGGGCCGAGTGGCAAAAAAATGCGTATTTCTCAAGAATCAGTTACAAGGTTGTGGGATTGAATCCTTTTCTTCTCTTTGTGTTGGGTGGCATTGATAGCCTAGTGTTTAGACTGCTGACTTGGCATTGTGGGGATGCTTTGTTTGAATCCTTGAAATGCTATGTCAACTTTGTGTTCTTTGAGAAAAAAACACCAAACAGAGCGTTTGTCTACTGAACCCGGGTGCAAATAGGTACTGGCATTATCTGGGAAATAAAACCTGTAACTGGCTAGCTTTCTGTCTGGGAGGGGATGTATTATCACCTGCTCCCCTTTAAGCTGCAGAAACTTGGATAAGCTTGGGCTCTCTGGGCCATAGCGGCATTGAAGGAACTCTAATGATGATTGTATTCTTGGTAATGACGCTTGATATTTTTTTTACCTCACTTTGCTCATGTACAAATACGTACCAGCCTTAACTGGGAGGTTGCTTAGCGTGTACAGATCAGTGTCTTCTTCAAGAAATGTTTCTTTTAATTTTTTGCTGTCTCTGTGCGCAGAATTTTGATGTTGTGGACATTTCTCAACTGTGGGCACCTTTTCTCCCTGGTATGCGCGTGCACACATGCCGTGCACAATTTAGAGGAAACATTGTCTACAAGAGGCGCCTTTGTAGAACCTGTTTTTAGCTTAGGCTACACAAATCATGATAGGTGGTGGCTCTATAAAATTCTAAATCTCGATGAAACTCGACTCAACCTCTGTGTTAACCCAAGAAGAGCGCCGGCCCTTTATTTAGGGCATGTTATGGTTAGCCTGGAAAGCGCGCATGCCCTATATTTAGAGTGGCCATCATTGGCACGGGAAGCTTCGCCGGCCCTATATTTAGGGCCAGATACCTAGGCATCCTGAATGGAAATTTCCACTTTCCTTAAATGGTTTATGACGTAGTTTGACCTTGAGTTCATAGTTAAACAACAACCAATGAGATTACAATTTATTTTAAGCTTGTAGCTTTCCCGGTAGCCTTGCTATCATTTGTCAAAATGACACTTTCCCATTCCACACACTTCGTGCAAGCCTTAGCTGATTGCACAGCTATCGCTGCTATTGTTTAGTCCTTAATTTAATTTTCTCTTGTTGCAATAACATTTCAATATGAATTCTTTATTCTTTCAACTTTTAGAAAATGCATGTTTTATAGATCTTTTATCATCTGTAGGCCCTAAATGTGAAATCTTTGTTCAAACTAAGTCTAAATCCTAGCTTCACCCTTTGCACTCACTAGTTCTTTTCATGCAAATGGCTGGGGCAACCTCTCACCGTAAGATGATCACTACCGGTAACACCGCGAGCCCTACTTGGTTAATAACATGTCGGTTATGGTTTAGTCTAGAAATATAGGATCTGCCCATAGCGATAGTTTGTTGTGTTGACTTACATTTGTTGATTAACATAGTACAGTTTTATCACAATATATCTTTACACAGATTTAAGTGTGCTGTTTGTTTGTGGTTGGTGGGTGCTAGTGTTGGGTCCTACTTCTTTCCCTTTACTCTGTCACTCATCTTTCAATATGCTGTTTCCTCTTAATGAGGGCGGTTGTGGCGCTGCTGGTAGGTCTTATTTCTTTCCTTTTCTTTTTTCACTAATCTTTCATCTTGCTGTACCCTCTTAATATATTCACCCCAAGATCACTACAATGGTGGATGGGGTAAATTTCAAAGAAAGAAACAAAACAGATTTCTCTTAATTCACCCCTCAAGATCACTGCAATGGTGGACGGGTAAATTTCAAAGAAAGAAACAAAACAGATTTCTCTTAATTCACCCCTCAAGATCACTGCAATGGTGGACGGGGTAAATTTCAAAAAAAGAAACAAAAAAACAGATTTCTCTTAATTCACCCCTCAAGATCACTGCAATGGTGGAGAAATTTCAAAGAAACAAAACAGATTTCTCTTAATTCACCCCTCAAGATCACTGCAATGGTGGACGGGGTAAATTTCAAAGAAAAAACAAAACAGATTTCTCTTAATTCACCCCTCAAGATCACTGCATATGGTAGATGAAGTTAATTTCAATGTGCTGTTGGTATTTTAGAACATCAAAAATTTTGGCTTTTGTAGATGTGCTGTTGGTATTTTAGAACATCAAAAATTTTGACTTTTGTAGATGTGCTGGAAGCGAATACTCTCAGACATCAAGTTAATTTCAATGTGCTGTTGGTATTTTAGAACATCAAAAATTTTGACTTTTGTAGATGTGCTGTTGGTATTTTAGAACATCAAAAATTTTGACTTTTGTAGATGTGCTGGAAGCCAATACTCTCAGGCATCAAGGAAACTGCGGGGATGTAAATCTTTTTAGATTTCCTCTGATTTCAGATTATTTGAAGTTTTCTAGTTTTAACATATTTTTCTCTTAAGTTTCCTTTTCTTCCTGTTACTAAAATACTTCTATGTTCTATGTTGACAGCCCTAGGCCATAGCTTTCCTTAGGCCATAGCTTGGGTTAGTATATCAGCGTATAAATAGATCTAGCTTGTTAACGGATTAAAATTATTTCTTGCTCGGCGTTCCATAGAAATTGAGATGTAGATTCTAGTCGGATAGAGATCTTGAAAGTAAGCACATTGTTGATCTAGTTTCCTCTAGATTTAGATTCTAGACAGACAGGCTATTTTATGATAGATCTAGATTCAATCTAGTAAGATCTAGATAAGATATATCTAAGTCTTAATTCTTATCTAGAGGCATAGAAATTGCGAGTAGATTTAAATTTCTAGGTCTAGAATTTGTCACCCCCATTTTCTTCAATAACTTTAGTAGAGCTAGAGTTAGATTTCTAGATCTACTTGGTAGCATAGTTAATATAATCAGAATTGATTTAGAATTTTGCTGTAACTGTGATATACATGCAAATCTTCAAAACAACTATCACTAGATCTAGGTTAAAGGTAAGCTAGCTCCAGAATGTAAATTTAGACTTTCTTTTTTCTTTATCAGTTCCCATTCTACCTTTCGGTGTATGGGTTCAGATGCCCGAGATGATCTTTCTCCAGGATGCCTTGTACTGGCATTTTCTGTTTCTTTCTAAAAAAGTAAAATTTCCATTGTATTATATTTTCTTTCCACTTTCTCCGAGGTCTACCTTTTGGTCTTTTACCTTGGGCTTTAGCACTGTATACTGATTTAGCTATTCTATTGTCATTCATTCTGTTTACATGCCCAAACCATCTCAATTGATTTGTTTCTATCTTAGTTTTTATGCCATCTGCTTTGGTTTGATCTCTTATTGTCGTGTTTCTGATTTTGTCTCTTTTAGTTTTCCCTACTACTCTTCTTAGATATTTCATTTCAGCTGCCTGTACTCTGCTCTATTCTGTACTGTCTAAGGTCCAGGTTTCACTACCATAGAGGAGAGTAGGACAATAAACTGTATTGTATACTGCCATTTTGGTTTTGTTGACAATTCTTGTTTACCTACAAATGCCTTTCCTAGAAGGTTATATATTGCACTTGCCTTTTTGATTCTCTGGCTGATGTCTTCTCTTAGTTTATCCTCTGAGTTAATCATTACTTCTAGGTAATTGTAGCTTTGAACATGTTCTAAATTCTCCCTGGCCAATTTAAGATTTTGTATTTTAGCTTCCCTAGTTACTAGCATTGTTTTGTTTTTCTTTGCATTTACTCTCATTCCTCTTTTATTTAGTTCATTGTTCATAATGTTGATATTCGACTGAAGGTCATTTTCTGATTTTCCAAACAGAACTAAATCATTGGCAAATGAAACCATTGATACATTTATTGGTTTGAGCTTCCACATACCTACATTCATTTTCTTCATTTATGAGGATGCCTTTGCGACTGAATTCATAAATGTGATAAACAAAAGAGGACTTGGGATACAACCCTGTCTTACTCCTATATCTACAGCAAATTCTGCAGATATGTTTCCAGCTACTCTCACTGCACATGTTGGTTTATTGTAAAAACTTTTTTATAGCTTCTATTAAATTTTGCTCTACATTGTGTTCTTTTAAGGAATGCCATAGTTCGTCCCTCCTCACACTGTCAAATGCCTTTTCTAAGTCAATAAAACAAAAGTGCAGGTCAATGTTTCTCTCAAGGAATTTTTCTATTATTTGTCTAATTGTAAATATGTGGTCTTGTACACTTCTTCCTGGTCTAAATCCACTCTGATGCTCTTCAATCTGATCCTTTACTCTTTTCCTTAGTCTCATTTCCAGTATCCTGGCATATACTTTTCCTGGAACGCTAAGTAGTGATATCCCTCTATAGTTTGAGCATTCATAGTTGATCCTTTCTTATGTATTGGTTCTACCCTTTTCCAGTCGTCTGGCATCTGTTTGGACTTCCATGCTTGTTGGCATATTGCATGTAGTAGTTTGTCTGCCTCTCTCCCTTGGTTTTTAATCATTTCTGGATAAACTTGATCTGCTCCTGGGGTTTTTCCTAATTTCACTTTTCTTATAGCTGTTTGGATTTCTTCCATTGATATATCTACATCTTCAGCTGTCTTCTCTGGATTACTTGTTACTCTTAGTAATTGATCTTTACTCTTGTTTCATACGTTCTGGAGGGATTATGTAATTGGTGAAAATGCTTTCTCCATGTTTCCATGATTTCACTGTCTTCTTTCATTATTTCTCCTTTGGCAATCTTAATTTGTCGTATTGGGCATGCTTTGGTCTTTCTCTATGCTCTTCATTGCCCCCCAGAACAGCTTTTGATTTCCTTGATAGCTTTCTTGAAGTCTTTGTCAAAACTCTTCCCATTGTTTCTGTTTTGCTTTCCTAACTTCCTCTTTGGCGATAGTTCTTTTATTCACGTAATCTATCCTATCCTCTGGTCTCTGTTTGCAAGTATTTCTTCCAGGCATCCTTCTTTTCTTTGATCTTAGTCTTGACGTTCTCATTCCACCATGCTGTTCTTTTTTTCTATCTCCTTTAATTTGTTTTCTACCACAGACCTCTTCAGTACAACTGAGGAGTGTTTCTTTATACATTTACTACTTTTCTTCTTTTGTGCTATCATTCAGATCCATCTGTCTTTCACTGATAAATCTTTTTATCCTAGATTGGTATACCTGTTTTACTACTGGTTTATTTAGTTCCTCTATTTTGAGTTTAGTAGCTTTCTTCTCTTTCCTTTTCTGTTTGTTTTCTTCAGTCAGTAATCTCATTTTGGCAATCACTAAGTGATGATCACTAAATATTTCTGCTCCTCTGTTTACTCTTGCATCCAATGTACTGTAAAAAAGGGAGCTGCTAACTATTATGTAGTCTATCATTGACTTTTCACACCTGTCTTCATTTACTCTTGTATATTTGTGGATATCTTTATGAGGAAAAAATGTGTTGGCTATTTTCATGTTATTCTTTAGGCAAAAATCTATTAGTATCTCTCCATTTGGAAGAATTGTTGTCTCTCCTTCTTTACCTATTACTCCTCCTGACGTTTCTACATTGTTGCTTACTCTAGCATTTAAATCTCCTAAAAGCATTAGTTCCTGTTTGGGTTTAAGATTCTCTGCAGCTATTTGTAAATTGTTTTTCAAGATATCTTTTTCTTCTTTGGTTCGTCTTCGTTTGGTCCATAAGCTATTAATAATTTAATTTCTCTTCCTTTTGGTTTAATATTTACCTCTAATAGCCGTGGGCTTATAAATTTTCAACTTTCTAGCTCTATTTTTGACATCTACTCTATCTTTGACATCTACTCCTGAAAGATTAAAATATGATTCGGTCCTACATTTTCTATTCCTTGTCCTTTTTCTTTGTTTTCTGTAATGGCCAAAATATCTACTTTGAATTTTTCCATTTCTTTAACTAATTCTAACTCTTTTCCATTTATTGCCCTAACGTTCCATGTTCCAAAAATCACAGTCCGTATTCGTTTCCAAGTTTGTCTTCGAAAGATCAAGCCAGTTGTACTATATTTATTTCTCTGAATCTGTTTGGTTTTGGATAAGCAGGGATTAGCCCACTGTACCCTAGGTAGATGGCGGGGCTGTCACCTTGAGGCCCCCTACCAAGCCTTGTTATTTTCTGTCAGGGTTAACTCCCTTAGCCTTTAGTCATTTAAGACAAGCATGCAAGGCAGCAGGTTGTTATTTTCTATCATGGTTAACTCCCTTAGCCTTTGGTCAGTCAAGACCGGCCTGCAGGGCAGCAGGTTGATTTCTGTCAGGGTTAACTCCCTTAGCCTTTGGTCAGCCAAACCCGCCTACAAGGCAGCAGGAGACTTGTGGAGGGCGGGGGTGGGATAAGATGATCCCTGTACAGGTGCTTACCTGTCCACTGCCCGGGTAGATCTAGACAATTTAACAAATTGGGGATGATCTGTCAAAAATAGGTTTCATGATCAGGACTCACCAGTAGATGTGATTGGTGATTGATCTAGATCTAAGTTTTATGTCTAAGAACAAATTCTGGCTGTCAACTTAAGATTGTAATGATGAATTCCTTTCTAGTTATATCAGGAAGGTTGATAAAGATGGCATTTCATGGTGCTGTTATTGTAAGTGTGAGATACGGTACAAAGGTGTTCGGTGTTTGAAAGTTCACATTTCAGAGACTTTCAGATACATTTTTTTCATTTGACATTTACATCCCTGGAAATAGCATCTCCTCTTTACATTCTATTTGACATGCATACCAATTTGTTTTTACATTAACTAGATTGTTTCATTGCATGCTGATTTATATTCTTATATGATCTACATTTTTTCATGTCTTGATATGACATAGATATTTTTTCAATATATTTTTTCCCCCGACTGAAAAACTCGGAATGACATGTGCTCCAGTGGAGTCGGCAAAGATGTTCGGACTTGATGATTTATGGATCTCTATGGGCATCTCTTTTTGTCTACATGAAGGCAGTCTGCCTCTTATTATAAATGCAACTTTTTTTGAAAATACATAGATTCTATCTGATGGCTGTTGATAGGGCCTTCAAGCTGTGCTTGTGTTATGCAAATTTTCCTGGTTGCTGCTGTGCCAGGTGTTAGGCTTTTTGCTTTTGCGTTCATGAATTCTGACTTTGACAGATATTAGATATTAGGTCATAGCCATAACAACAATATTGATGATAATAATAATAATAATAATAATAATAATAATAATAATAATAATAATAATAATAATAATAATAATAATAATAATAATACAACAAGAACAATGGTAGTGATCATGATAAAAGTAATGATAACGATGATAATAATGATTATAATTATTATGACAATTGTATAATAATATCATAATGACAAAAAGTAACGACTAATAATTAATATGACATTGATACTAATAATCATAATAGTGATAAATGATCCAGTTCATTAACAAAGCACCTATTCCCTAGAGGATGTTTTATGTATCATCATATCATTTTCAAGCTCCATGAATATACAGACAAAATGGCTCCTAAAGAACGGCCATAATGCGTGTGGCAGGTCTGTTCTCTTCTCAGAACGTTGTAGATCAAGTGCTAAAAAATGACAGGGGTTTTGACTTAAGAGATGCACCACACAGATTAAATGTAAAAGCATCTGATTGATTAGAATCAGCTAGTGTGCACGTCACTATTGATTAGAAAATAATTAGTATTCTAGTCCCTCTGGACTCAACACACACAGTCTGGGTGTAGATATAGATTTATACTTACAATAAGAAGGTCTGTTACACACTCAAGTTCTCCCTTAAAGCATCAAGATTTATTTCCAATCTTAAATATTTTTGTATTTCATTGTGTGTTGATATTTTGTTGTTGGTACATGTAGTATCGTCATTTATTCGCATTTTGCGGATGGGTGGCAAACGTTGCTGGTAGGTTTTACTTCTTTCCTTTTACTCTTTCAATTCTCTCTTATCTTGCTGTTTCCTCTTAATTCACCCTGAGACCTCCACAATGGTGGACGGGGTAAATTTGAATTAACTAAACAAACGTATTTGCATTTTTTTTAGTTTTTAAAGATGTAATGGGAATTAAAAAGTGGGCGGTTGGGTGGTGCAGCTTGTAGGCCCTACTTCTTTCCTTTCACTCTTTTACTAATAACTTTCATCTTGCTGTTTCCTATTAATTCACCCTGAGATCACCGCATGTGATGGTGAAGTAGGAAAATTTCGGTTACACTTTTGTGAATTAAAATTTCAATTTTGTCCTTCACAAGAAGAACATAAATAGATTGAGATTGAGAGTAATTTGTGTGAATGAAACGCTGAATTTTGTATTTATTAACTTTTTCTACCAGTTGAATGGTTCGCTTACAATTGGAACCCTCGATGGTGCTAATGTAGAGATGATGGAGGAAATGGGAAAGGAGAACATCTTCATCTTTGGACTGACGGTGGAAGAAGTGGAGGAGTTGTTCAAAGGGTGAGCGATGAAGCGGACTCAGAATTTGGTTTTGATTTGAGTTTACTTATCCACATCCACATCCACAGTTTCTTAGTTGATCTCGAGATCTTTGGTTGAATTTTAGAATTTTCTTTGGAATGCCCTGTAAGGAGCCAAGTCTGACACCTTACCTCTAAGCTATCGAGTCCCCCTATTAGAGTCTGACACCTTACCTCTAGACTATCGAGTCCCCCTATTAGAGTCTGACACCTTACCTCTAGACTATCGAGTCCCCCTATTAGAGTCTGACACCTCTGACACCACCTTACCTCTAGACTATCGAGTCCCCCTATTAGAGTCTGACACCTTACCTCCCCCTAGACTGACACGAGTCCCCCTATTAGAGTCTGACACCTTACCTCTAGACTCCCTCGAGTCCCCTTACCTCCTAAACTACGATTAGAGTCTGACACCTTACCTCTAGACTATCGAGTCCCCTATTAGAGTCTGACACCTTACCTCTAACTATCGAGTCCCCCTATTAGAGTCTGACACCTTACCTCTAGACTATCGAGTCCCCCTATTAGAGTCTGACACCTTACCTCTAGACTATCGAGTCCCCCTATTAGAGTCTGACACCTTACCTCTAGACTATCGAGTCCCCCTATTAGAGTCTGACACCTTACCTCTAGACTATCGAGTCTCCCTGTTAGAGTCTGACACCTTACCTCTAGACTATCGAGTCCCCCTATTAGAGTCTGACAATTTACCTCTAGACTATCGAGTCCCCCTATTAGAGTACGACACCATCGATGACACCATCGATGTACCTACATGTCGATGTACCTACCTGAGGAGGGACTCGGTAGCTTAGGAGAAGGTGACCGGCCTGTCAACCCAAAGGTCATGGGTTCAAGCCCTGCTGATGGTTGAAAGATAATCAAAATCCTACCAAATTCTCCCCGAGATCACCTTAGTTGGGAATGTGGGTAAATCAAATAAAAAAAAATCAACCAACCTGGACCAGAGGGAGTGGGTTTTATATGGAGAGAAAAAGTTTGAGGTAATTTTTCAACTTGTTGTGTATGAACCCGCAACAGTTTGATTGAGAGAGGCCGACACCTCACCTCTGGACCATTGAGTCCCCTTACAGTCACATATTTACAAAGTCAAAATCCTTTAGTTGTCTCAACACGGTAACTTGGCATGGCTGTAAGGTCGTGTCGACAAACGCTTGCAGAGACAGTAGTTACAAGTATAATTTTGCCAGACCTGCAATCACAGATAAAAGGAAAACAAAGATACATCTGTAGGCATCACACTTAAATTAAATTATTATTGAACTGTTCACCCACCTATCTATTTATTTATCAAAGAATTTGAAGTTGATTTCTGGGCAAGAAAAATGACAAGTTGTTGCTGTGACAGTGTGTCAACAGTGTGTTTTATTTTGAATAAATATATTTGAACTAAATGTTCTAAGCAAATTACAGGTCTACATGGTCATATGTATTAAACTTGTATTATTGTTATAATGGCCCTTAGAGCCAGATCTTGTCCAGGTTTTTATAACGTGAAGTAGAATGCTGGTCTGTCCCCGGGTTTAGTCTCTAGTCATTTACTATTCCCTTATCTTTCATTTTTTTAATTCACAAAGATCACTGGACATGGTGGACAGGGGAAATTTTAATGAAACAAAACAAGTTGAAAGTACAAAGAATTTGTATCTGCTGTCCGCTTCACACATTTGTTGTTGAATATGTCGCACTTACTCTCTAACATGTTCATTTATTTATTTCTGTCAGATACAACCCTCGTTCTTTCTACGAGAAGATGCGGAGCTGAAACAGGCCTTGGATCAGCTGACCAGCGGCTACTTCTCTCCGGAGGACCCAGGCTTGTTTGCTGAACTCTCCAATAACTTGCTGAACCATGATAGGTGAGTTTGTCCTCTTTGCTACTGCTGTTGTGTCTGTGAACTTTTCTCTTCCATTGTAGAAGAAGTATGGATGGTTGGCGGGGTTTTGACAGGGTGGGCGGTTTATTGCTTCCTTCTTTTCACTCTTTTAATATCTTTCATCTTGCTATTTCCTGTCAATTCACCCTGAGATCGTTGTATGCGGTGGACAAGGGAAATTTCAATGAAACGAAAAGAAGAAAAAATCATGTGCAGGATTATGGGTGCTACTGAGTAGGTCTTACTTTATACCTCTTGAGAAATAGGAAATTTGAAAGTTTTGTTTTGTTTGAAACCCTAATCTCCAATACCTTTAAGATGAAAACTTTTTTTTCTCTTAGTTCCTGTTACACCTCTTGAATCCCTTATTTAATTATAGTAAAATATGAGGGCAGTGAGTGCCCCAAGCGTCATTAGTCAAGAATAATAATGTTATTACCAAAGGAGTATAATTACTGCTACCATTTCTATTCTTGTTAATAATCATTCTAATACTTCTCATGAAATAAAAAATATTTTTAACAGTCTCATGTAATTTCATGTCCAAATATTTTTATCTTATCATAAGTGCAACAGTTGTGCAAGTGCGTCAAAATTATCTCTTCTTCTTTCTTGTCTATCTCAAGTGCTTGTAACAGTATCTCAAGTGCTTGTAAGCAGTATCTCAAGTGCTTGTAACAGTATCTCAAGTGCTTGTAACAGTATCTCAAATGCTTGTAACAGTATCTCAAGTGCTTGTAAGCAGTATCTCAAGTGCTTGTAACAGTATCTCAAGTGCTTGTAAGCAGTATCTCAAGTGCTTGTAACAGTATCTCAAGTGCTTGTAACAGTATCTCAAGTGCTTGTAACAGTATCTCAAGTGCTTGTAACAGTATCTCAAGTGCTTGTAACAGTATCTCAAGTGCTTGTAAGCAGTATCTCAAGTGCTTGTAACAGTATCTCAAGTGCTTGTAAGCAGTATCTCAAGTGCTTGTAACAGTATCTCAAGTGCTTGTAAGCAGTATCTCAAGTGCTTGTAACAGTATCTCAAGTGCTTGTAAGCAGTATCTCAAGTGCTTGTAACAGTATCTCAAGTGCTTGTAACAGTATCTCAAGTGCTTGTAACAGTATCTCAAGTGCAGTATATCTCAAGTGCTTGTAACAGTATCTCAAGTGCTTGTAACAGTATCTCAAGTGCTTGTAAGCAGTATCTCAAGTGCTTGTAACAGTATCTCAAGTGCTTGTAACAGTATCTCAAGTGCTTGTAACAGTATCTCAAACAGTATGCTTGTAACAGTATCTCAAGTGCTTGTATCTCACTTAGTTCTCATGCTTGTAACAGTATCTCAAGAAAGTATCTCAAGTGCAACAGTATCTCAAGTGCTTGTAACAGTATCTCAAATGCTTGTAACAGTATCTCAAGTGCTTGTAACTATCTCAAGTGCTTGTAACAGTATCTCAAGTGCTTGTAACAGTATCTCAAGTGCTTGTAACAGTATCTCTTCAGTATCTCAAGTGCTTGTAACAGTATCTCAAAGTGCTTGTAACAGTATCTCAGTGCTTGTAACAGTATCTCAAGTTTGTAACAGTATCTCAAGTCTTGTAACAGTATCTCAAGTCAGTATCTCAAGTGCTTGTAACCAGTATCTCAAATGCTTGTATCTCAAGTGCTTGTAACAGTATCTCAAGTGTTTGTAACAGTATCTCAAGTGCTTGTAACAGTATCTCAATTATGGCCACTGATAACTTAGTTATTGGTGAAAAACAATAAGTGACAACTCCACCAATTAGTTATGCTGGCTCATATTGAAAGAAAAAACAATTCCTTCAGTTTGGTATGAAATGTGTCTAAGTTTTGGTTTAGAAAGTCCTTTAAAGAAGGAAAAAAAGGAACTCAGCTTCATTTTCATTTACCTGAGACAAATTTAGGCCAAAATTTTAATTATTTTTTAAAAATTGGGAACTAACGAGTTAAGTTTATCAAAGGAGAAAAGATTTTAAATTTTGACTGGCCATTGTTTTTCACAGATTTGCTCTGTGCGCCGACTTCAGAGCTTACATAGACAGCCAGGACAGAGTGTCTGACCTTTTCAAGGTGTGTAGTCTTTTATACCTCTGTTGATTGTGGTTTGTATAGACTATTTTGAGCTCACTGTGGCTCGCTGTGTAATAGATTTGTCATCGTAACTGTAGAGTCGTTAAAATGCTTTTCTAGTCTCATGTGTTTGTTTAAATAGATCGTGCCTTTTTTCTTTCTCAGACTGTTATAACTTTCAAGTTTCATGTAATTTGCTATAAATCATTAGATAAAACCCATCACTTTTCTCCCCTACAACCACCTCTCCCTCTATCTCCCTTTACCCAACCCCCCCCCCACCTTTCCTGCGCTGTCCCATCACGTGTGTCTCTGTCTCTGTGTCTCTCCCTGTGTTTCTCTGTCTGTCTGTCTGTCTCTCTCTCTCTGTGTTCTCTCTCTCTCTCTCTCTCTCTCTCTCTGTCTGCTTGTCTGTCAATATCATTATTCCCCCCCCACCCTAAAAAAAAAAAATGTTTTGATCCAAAACCAATCTTTCCTTCCATCTTGCCCACCAGGACCCCATGAAGTGGGCCGTGAAAGCAGTCCTGAATGTGGCGTCCTCTGGAAAATTCTCCAGCGACCGCACTATCAAAGAGTATGCCAACGACATCTGGGCGTGCAAGCCTCTCAGGTCAAACTCCCCAATCCGTCGGACAAGGGCTCTGCCCAGGAAGATTAAGTTGAAGGGCACGTCAGTTTGTGAACGGCAAGATGAGAGAAATCTTCCTAACAATGAATCTAATTGTCTGCATTCTAGCATTACAGCTGTGACATTTTATACATTTCTCTTGTTTTTGCTTCTCACTTTGTACCCAAAAAAAAGATAAAAATGATTTTGGAATTGCCAATCAACCCGCTTAGATATAACTATTTTTGCATTGCGTGCTAACGTTTTGTCTGAAAATGGAAAAAAAATGTCTTCACCATATGACAAAAATGATATAACCAGCAAAATAGTCTCCATTGCTTTTAAGAGTTCTCACTGTAGTGGAATTGTTCATATAAGGCATTGATATTATAAGTGTTTTCTATATATAAAAATGGCCACCCAGGCAGCCGTCAGTCAGAGATTCTCTTTATGGAATTGACAATTTGCATTTGTTGCTCAAGATTTAAATATAACAACCAATTCTTGTTCTCCACAAGACATGCATGTTCATGTTCATATTTGTGACACAAAGTCATTAGAATATCATTGAAATTATTGAAACGTGATTTTAAGTTTTCAAATATTTTTTTTAAAGCGGCCGTAACATAGAATAGGAAGGAACCCGAAAATCATTGTGTGATAGGAAATGTCATTTTTGAGAGAAAAAAAAAAAATCAAAACGGAATAACAAACAGCTCAAAAGTGATGTCATGGAAACGTGAATACATCCTCCTTCCCGGATGGCGTTGTCAAAATTTTTTTTTTGTAACGTTTTTTTTCAAAGTGCTTGCTGGTTTGTGACCAGGGATTGAGATTAAGCAAGAATTTTTTCTTCCTATGTCCAAGTATTATTTTACCAATAACTCAATATAACACCGCATCAAATCCCCCTCCCCCTCCTATCCCCAACCCATTCTCTTTATATCCTATAAATTTTAAGTTTTGAGTGGTTAATGCTGTGCTGGAAGCTGACACGAGTATGTCAGATGTAGTTCATCGTATTCACTCTCCATTTTTTTCCATTTATCTTCCCTTTAGAGTTTGTGTCAAAGAATGTTTGGCGGCTTAGATAAAGAAGTTGGCGACCTTTTCTTTGCTGGCACATGTTAGGTCGTCATAATAACTGCGGTTCATATATCATCAAAGTGGAATACTATCATTTCATTCGTAAAATAGATTTGCTTTCCGTTGTTTACATTATGTATTTGTATGTATTCTGTATATTATATCTATTTATCAAGTAAAAGGACAAATTGTATTGAATTGATACAACATATGGATAGTAGTATGGAAACTCGCTGCATAATTTTTAGATGCTTTTTATGAAAACGGAGCAAACTATTGATATTAAGTGAAGATGCAAATGCATACAACTTGGGTATTGCAATACGTGATATGTAAGTCTAGGAACATTTTTCTGCAATATAATTTTTGGGTGTTTCATAAACACAGGACGAATGTTCCTAGTTATTTGAATGGCTTTGGATTAAGTAGGTTCACATATTTCACGTAGACTTTACTTAGTCCAATCTGTTGTTTGATCTCACGTGTACACGCTACCTTGTGACCTAAGTCCGTGTAGTGTGATAGGAAATTCATGCCAAACTTAGCGTTGGCCGAGCACTGATCTCAGATTGAAATAGATAATATATACATTGAAAAAAAGAAAAGAAAAGAAAAAGAAAAGGATACTTGCTCTCTATAAGTTCAAAAGCTTCAAACATTGAAACCAAAGCTAAAGAGCCTCTGAACAAAGAATTACATCGAAAAAAAGAGAATGAAGTGGATGTAATTGTTTCTTTTTTTTGTTTGTTCGATCACTATCGTAAAAGTTATCTATTTAAGAAATGACAATGCAGACAGGTCCACGATTCTCTTACTTCTCCATCTCGAAAGCGCAAACATATTTTAGAATAACTTGAGAGAGCTTTTGTAATAAAAGCTATAATTTCTATTGAATTTGATAAAGACTTGCTACTGTTTATGTTTCATTCTGTTAAGTTTGTGATTTCTTGCATCTTTAGATGTGATTTCATGTTTTTCTTACAACTTTCAAAAAGGAAAATTCTCTTTAGAGTATTTGAATAATGTAATTGAGATACTTTATTTCTTTCCTGTTATCAAATTTTACTCATTGTAGTATTGACATCCTTGAAACTAATTTTATTCATTTTCCATGTCGCATATTAAGTGACTGTGTGGGGGTTTGTTTGTTTTTACTTTAAATTCAAATTTCTTTTTCATCAATGTTCTGGATCGTTTCGCTTTCCTTAACTTTCTAAGTAATTGCGTGCGTTAAAAATATTTTTCCTCTTCACCATGTTTGTTTATATGTAATTTATCGAATAATGCTGGATGACAGGTATGTCTGGCATTATATTTCACTTATTGAAATAATTTGAGTGTGTTACATATTTTTTTATATTTTACTTTTGTTTGCCATGAGTTAGTCTGTGATCTTTACCTCTCACACCTGGGGCGTTGTTGTTGCCTTTCACGGCAGTTCAGGTGGTGCGAGATTCGAATTTGACAACAGTGTAAGATTCTTAAACTTACCTCACAAAAAAATCCTGAACAAAATCCAGATTTATTTATTTTAATCACTTGTTCACTAAATCTTGGGTTTTGGTTGGTGGGGGCTGAATTTTTAAATTATTTTTTGTTCTGTTAGTGTTATACTTTCTTCCATTGAGCTTGTGCAGGTAGGTGAAGAGTAGCTGGTAGGTTCTGCTTTGTTTTTCCTTTTATCCTCCGAGATTGGTCTGTCACTATCGTCTTGACGTTTTCTCTTGATTGACTCTGAAATCATTTCAAATGATGGATGAGATCTATTCCAATCAATCAATTAAACAGTCAGTCAATCAATCAATTGGTAGAATTAATCAATCAATCCATTTTAATATTTTTCTTTCTTTTACTCTTTTGTCTTTGTACTGAATAGTGTTTAAAATAACAAATTTATGCTGGGGGTAAATGAGATGGCACTAAAAGCCACATTTATAGGCGGAGCGGTTGCTAGTGCAATGCGAAACATGCATCATTCTTATTACTTTCACATTTGTGTGTCATATTGCTTTTCAAAATTATGAATGACTGTCAACACTATTGAAAAGAGCTATGGGAGTGTCGGGGCAGGTTCATGCGAGTGTCTGGCTAAAGGCAGAGGTTGGCATCTTCGTTTGAGGTGCCTAACAAGGTGTCCTATAGTATTGGTCTCAAGCTTAAAGGACATTGAAGGAAGTGTCTGGCAGGACGATAAAATGATGTGAAACCTTTGAGCCCCGCGCTTGGCTTGGCTTGGATACCCACCCCAAAAATTCTCATTATTGTCTTTAGGCAACGCTACATTTAAGTACAAATATTAGATTTATGTGGGTTTTTTTTGTTGTCTTTGTGGTATTATTTCCATTTGTTTCATTATATTACATGAATTGATGTTTTTGAAGTTTCATGATAATACATGATTAGACTTTTCTCACTGTATGCTTATCTGGTATTGCTCTGGTTTTTCGTTGAATTAATTGAACATTCAAATGATGTTAGAATTGTGACTTACCTGTTGTATGCTCACACCCACACACACCTGCCAACTTACTGTTTCCATGCCAACTACAGTTTATTTCTTTGTCTATTCAGCTCAAACTCTGAAAGTCCCATTCTTTTTGTATACCGGTATATATAAAATCATTATATAATTAGTCAAAACTTATGTGTTAATAGACTTTTGTGCTTCTCTGTGTCCTGTAGACTATAAGAGTCGATACAGTCTGTAATCAGTATAGTATTAATTATACTGATGACCTATTTCTATTTCTATTTCTATGTTGTTTTGCTTCTTCATTCCATTGCGTTCTGTTCTGCTTTTTCTAAATTTGTCTTCACACTATATAGGCAGAAACATCGTATTTTGACTTAAAGCATGAACGACAGAAAGTGACAACTCCATGACAGGAGACTAAAATAAACATGTGATGTCCCGAGAGAAAACAGGAGATCAGTTTTGTCTGTGGGAAGGGGGACTCAGTAATCCAGAGGCAAGGTGTTGGCGTCTCAACCAAAAGGTCGTGGGTTCAAGCCCCAGCAGGTTGAAACGTTTCCTCGAGTTGTTTTTTGTTGTTGAGTAAATCTTACTCCCCCATGTCCAGGTAGGTTGATCGACACCTTGTCCCATCGGATACAGGTGATAAAAAGAAGGTCCAGAGGGAAGATCACACAACATTCTGTGTGTGTTAAAGATCCCTTAGCTGTTTACAGGGTAGTGGGGGCAAGATTAAACATCCTACCAATACCCCGAGATCATTTCAGATGTGGATGTGGGTATAATCAAATGAAACTAAAGTCTGTGGCAAGTATGTAGAGATTATGGCCCATTTTAAAAATATCACTCTGTGGTTTTACTATGGAGACGGGCTAAGCGTGTAAACTACATTTCTATTGCATCAGTCTGTTTTTTAGTTGTGTTGGCCAGGCTCTATTTCAGTAGTAAGGCAACTTTTTAAAGGAAATTTTAAACAATTTTCGATCAACTGCTTGAACTATTGCCATTCTTCTAGTGCCATACCTTCCGCTGAAACTGAGCTAAATGAGATAAACAAAATTTGAATCATGGAAACAACCTAGTTAATCTTTTTGTTTCATTCACATATTGTTTTTGATAAATTTCTGAGCTCGCGTCCGAATAAAATAATTTGTATAATTTCTGAAATTACTAAGGACAAGAGAAAGAAATGAATAATAAAGATATGCATTGATTACAATTTTTGATAAAGGACCAACTCTCTCAAAGTGAGAAAGAATAGGAATATGTTAAGGATAGTAACAATTATCAGGAAACATTGCACAACATGTATAAATAACCGACTGTCATTTGTCAATCTGACGAGCCATGAAAACACATGTCCAAAAAGTCACCTTTCACTGCGAATATGACATTGTGCCAATAAACTAACCTTTGATATTAATATTTATTGTTAACACTTGAAAAAGTAGTGTAGGTCTATAGTGATTATAAATAAAAAAATAAAATAAGAAAAAGAAAGAAAAGTCTATCATGATGAGGACAAAGATTATCAGTCAATGCGATCAAATTTTATTTCCAAACAGGCTGTCAACAAACTGTATTCCTGTCCTCAGTTATAACTCAATAGATATTGCAATACCCTTAGAAAGGTGAAGACTAGACGAAATCTAAGTTTTCGTTGCATTCACTGTCCTTCACTGTCTGCTGTTGGTTTGTCCGTCAGATGTAGATTTTGCGTTGCAACAAGTTTTGTTTTTGAATCAGTTTATGTGATATTTATATGCCTACTTACATTTTCCTTGTTTAGTGGACTCATCATAGAGCCTGCTCTTGGAACTCATGACGTTAAGAAGTAAAAAAAAAAAAGATAATTAAAAATATCATCAAGTTGTGTGTATGTAGGTCTTTAGTTTTGAAGTGAATATTAATTGACATACAACACGTCGTTTTGATTTATGAATTTGTAGCAATGAATTTCTCAGCGGATATTTCAGAAAGTTTGTATAATGATATACACACAATTGTCACCCCCATTCAAACCATCTTTTCTTCTTTTCTTTCCTGTTTACACAAATGTCTTCTCACACTTTAAGTTCAAAAACGTTTTTTTTTCAGCTATCCAATTTTTTTATTTAAAAAAAAACATTTTTTTCACTATTCATTGAAAGTAGTCTCCCTTGAACACATTGCCACCTGCAAAACAGTGTCCAAGGGATAGTTGCATGCAATTTCTCACTTTATTATTATTATTATTATTAATATTACCTGCCTAATTACAAGTTCCTCATTTTATTAATATTATGCTCCTGCCTTTTCGTTATGTTTTGGTGTTTAATTATTCTTTGACAATTTTCTTTATCCTTATTGATTCCGGCTATGATGTGCTTCTTTTATGGTTTACTTAGAAACCCAACTAAAGTGTATTCTTCTATTATTAATAATAATTAGAATAAATTAAATCTTATAGTACACTAATGTCTGGTTCGTGTTCAAATTTATCGTTGGTGGTTAGCGGGCACTGCTGGTAGGTCCTACTTTTTTTTTTTCACTCCATCGCTTTTCTTTCAACCTGCTGTTTTCTCTTCTTAGCGTACCTTGAGATCACTGCATGTTTTAAACTGGGTAAAATAACAAGCCCTTTTCTTCTTCATGATAGCTAATATTAAACCACAAGCAATGTTCCCTCTAAGTTGTGCATGTGTGTGTGTGTGCACACACCAGGGAGAAAAGGTGTGCACAGTTGAGAAATTTTTGTGCACACCAATGAAAACCAAGAGCACAAAATTTGCGCACAATTATGTTTTCCGTTAAACTTTGCAGAATACAGTAGTGATCGCCTAAATGCCCGCGCCTTAATGCCTGTTTCACTAAATGCCTGCAATCTCAGTGGAACCAATTTTTTAAATATATAAATTGCCCCTTTAAATGCCCGTTTCAAAACCAAGATTTTCACCTAAACGCCTGGACTCAACGGCAACTGCAGGTAACATTTTCTCCAAATTATTATAAAATATAGTCTAATTGATTAAAACATTTTTTTTATCATACATAATGTAATCCCCTCGCTAAAGAGGCTTTCATCCCATCAACAATGTGACATGCATTGAAACCACCCTTCATTACCTATCCATTGTAATGGAATAAAACATGACCAGTATTCTCTTCATAACTCCATCCACTGTACCCCACATCCTTTGTTCCAGTGGATCACTGGTTTGTTACTAGGCAATTCAATTAGAATTGAAGTCTTTCGGACTCCGCCCACGGCTTTTTCTTGATGTGGTAAGTTGCATGCAATCACCCGGCGTTTTTGATAGACCGACACACACGTCGCGATCGAGGAACAAGGTGTGACCAGTTTTATTGCCCCCTGTCTTGCATTAACGGTATCCATTGTACCTTTGGGTCTTCGTGGCGAGCGATGGTCAACCTGCCTGAGCGCTCACCGCCTCAGTGCTAAAGAGCTGAATGGTTTCCAAATGTCCCTATTTCTCCCATTACATTTTTTGTAAATGTTGAATTTCTGCACCATACTGGATGAACTCCTTGATGACCCCCCCCCTCTCGTGATCACACCCCCTCGTGATCACACCCCTCCCCAATAAACATTGTTGCCCCTTACCTCCTTTCGCCTAAATGCCCATTTCGTCTAAAGGCCCATTTCCTCTCTGCTTCCCAAGCACTGGGCATTTAGGCGGTCACTACTGTACCAAAATATGGGTGCACATAGACGAGAAAAAAAAGGTTAGAAGAAACTTTGACCACGATGTTCAAAAACTAATTCTATGTGGTCACGATTTTTACAAATTCAATGAGGGAAAAAAGCTTAGACGAGACACTGACAGGTGGATGGTAGTCAGGGGCTTCTGGTGCTGGTAAGTTCTACTTCCTTCTTCACTACATCACTCTTTGACATGTCTTTTATCTTGTCTTTTATCTTGTCAGTGGGCGGTTGGAAGGTGTCACTGATAGGTCCTACTTCCTTCTTCACTCTTTGTGTCTTTTATCTTGTCAGTGGGCGGTTGGAAGGTGTCACTGGTATCCTTTCCTTCTAGTCACTCTTTGACATGTCTTTTATCTTGTTTCTTCTTACTTCCTTCTGAGACCACTCTTTGCAATGGTGGATTGGGATAAATTTCAATGACGCATTCCTTGTTAAGTTTAAGTCACCTTAAGGTCACCGCTTAAGGTGGACTGGGGTCCTAGTTTTTAAAATGAAACAATTCAGAAAACATCAGAAGGCAAATTTTATCAACAGCAATTCATTGCAAGAGGGTTTTTTTTTGTTTAGAAGACAAAAGCAGGTCTTCAATGAAAACATCTTTTATCTTCCCAAGTGAAAATCCGAGGTTAAGAAGTGATTAAGTCTCTCAGTGAGACGCTCTTTCATGCTGAGGGGTTTTGACGTTTAGCTCCATTGTCTTGGAGGAATTAGGTTGGAAGCAAGCTATTGTTTGCCATTTTTATTTCTCTCTCGTTCTCTCTATTTTCCTGTATTTTTTCTTGTCAGTCTTTTGGAAGGTGTCTCTGGTCTCTCTCTCTTTCTCTTCTAGTCTCTCTTGACATCTCTCTCTTGTCTCTGGGCTCTTCTCTCTCTCACTCTAATTTCCTTCTCTCTCTCTTTGACATTCTCTCTTTATCTCTTTTGGTCTCTGTCATCTAACTGTTTATCTCTGTCTGTCTGTCTGTCTCTCTCTCTGTCTCTCTCTTGTCTCTGGGCTCTCTCTCTCTCTCTCTCTCTCTCTCTCTCTCTTCTTTCATGTCTCTTTCTCTCTCTTTCACTCTGTCAGTGTCCCTTTAGTTTGGTTGATTTCAAATTGAAGTAACTATGAAAGGAAAGGGAAAAATTGAATAACAACTGTAGTCCCTACTAACATATTGATATAGCCCACTGAGTCATTAATTAAAAGGTGATTTAACTGATATAAGAGAAAACAAAAGCAAACTGGCAAATTTCAACAAAAAAAAGGGTACAACTGAATCTGAAGTAAATAACACCAAGACCCCCTCCCCTATCTTCCAGAAGAAAAAAAGAAGAAAATCCATCAACAGCAAACCATTATCCTGATGCTAAAACTCTCAACCTCCACACACTCCCAATCCTCTCGAAATAACAAATTATACCAACATTAATCTACCAACAAGGAAACAAGAAAACAAGCTAACATTTCACTGCCCTCCTTCTGTTTCTCCCAATGTACCTTTTAAAAAGAATTTTCAAACCAAAACTCCAGAAATCTCTCCCAAAACTCTCTTTTATCTCAGCAATCCCTCAACCCCCAAAAAAACAAAAAAAGCTCCACCCCAGCCCAAAAGCAACAAAAGCAAACAAAAACATCACCCACTCCCCCAAAAAAAAACCAAAACATTGAAAAATACAAAAATCTTCAAACTCTACTCATGCTTTTCACTCTTTCAGCTTAACTCAAAATTCACTGTGTCAACTACCAAAACAAAAGCAAACCCCCATCATCTCCAACCCTTTAGATTGTGGTGATTTCATAATTTACCAAAAAAAACCCCTTACAAAAAACAAAAAAAAACAACCCTACTAAACAAAACAAAAGCAAAACACCTATTTTAAAGCAAAACATTTTCTATCACTGATGCTATCAAGAAAATTAAAGCTCTTCCCCCTCTTCAACAACTCCCAATCTGAAAAATCATAATAACACCAAGATTAACCTCCAATCTGATTGGTCTTTCCAGGAAAACAAGCCAATCTTCTTTCTTTTCTGCATGATCTCTTTTACTACTTTCAATTATCCTTCATCTTCCCTTTTCATCCAAAAAATTAACTTACTACCAACAAAAAACAAAAGTTGAAAACAAGCTCCCTGGGCATTTTGTTTGAAGACTGCCCTCTCTCTCTTTATTTCCCTCAACGAATCAATGTTCGTCAACCAAAGAAATTAGCAACGGAAGCCCCACGGGGAAGGCTGAAGGGTACTTATCAAAACAAACCCAGCCCCCCAAAAAAAACCATAACTCCCATTTCATTTCAGCACAGCTTACCTACAAGTACTGTTGAACTTAGTTTCTTTGATTTCGCCCTTCATTGACAAAAATCATCAATTCATGAAAAAAGAATTACCGAAAAGAAATCAAAGGAGGAATGAAAATAATTAGCCCACTGAAAACTGGAAAGGATTTGACATTCATTATTTTAGCATACAATTATCATTTGGATATTGTCACCGTGGGGACAACAAATTTCATCTTCGAATTACTGGAAGAAAATTACAGCGAATTTAAACTTAGTCCCCACTTTTTCCAAAGATGTTAGCAGACTGAGTGGAAACATCGGTTTACTAGCAGTCACCTTACTAATTGATCATTTGAAAGTGACTCCTTTGCAAGTTCATCTCGAAATAACAAAATATAAATTGATTGGGTTATGTCCAGTTCCAAAAAGTGAAATGTTTTTTCAATTTCAAACAAAATCATTACAGCTTGTCGACCACTTGGTCAAATCTTTCCCATGGTGATTTACGAAGGTTGCAATTTCGGAAAAGAATCTTAATCCACACGGTCCAACGAAATTAGCCCCCTGGGTGTGATTTTCAATTCAAGCAATATCTACCGCCCACCCAACATGATCTAAAGGAAACAAATCATTGGTGGCTTTTCAGGATACGCCATTTTTAAGTGCATGATTACTAAAAACTCCCACCCAAAACCAAACAAATACATTTCCCCCTGAATCGTCACCGATCTCGTTAAAGGTTTTTAATGCTGATTAGCGAAAAGCAAAGTTCTATGATGTATTGGACAATATCAACGATGTAAAACAATGACGACATCAATGTCTTCCTTGGGAACACGAAATTAACTTACTGAGACTGAGACCGAGATTAAGGATTGAATTGAATTCACGTTCTGGGCTAGGTTTTGTTTGAATCCGTAATTTCCATTACTGTCACTCGTCACTTGTTTATTAGCTAGTCAAGTGGTAGACGATGACTTATACTAGTTCGAATAAAAACCTGCCTTGCCTTCGGTGATTAAATCGGGTTTCACTTTCGTCGGGCCTAACTTTGTGTGGTCTTGGCAAAGATAAACAATTTTATTGTCATTCGATTCCCATGCAACTGAGTATCTGTACAACTCGGAGGAAAAGACAGTAACCGAGATTGACATAATGCATTATCCAGAAGTTGTCTCCCATCCGCTATTTCATTAAAAGCTACAAAATTAGGGCTTTAGACATTTATCAAGGTCTCAGGCGGGCGTTTACATTAACTAGACATAATGTTTTATGTCAAGGTCTCCAATGGACATAATGGCAGTCATTATTTAGGACCTAAGTTAACATTGACACCAGAAACTTCCCAATTGACATAATGCTTCTAACCATAAGACCTATAATTAATCAAGTGTCTATTACCAAGTGACATGAAGAGAACCATCAGTCTAAAGTGTTGTACTAATTTCTACACCATGCAAGGCTACCTAAAAAAGAAAGGGGACTTGTTCCTATCTTGTGCATTTCTTGTTAAGTTCTTTACCTTATTGATATTGACCACCAAACATTGGGACGAGCTGGAAATGTCCTACAAGAAATTCTTTCCTTTCACTAAACATTTGTCCAACATATGCTTGCCTTATCTTTAATTCCACTGCACATCATGGTGGGTGAGGTCAATTTCAATAATGGATGTTTTCTCTTCATATTATGCATTCTTTGCTTGATCACCATCGTGCATTTAGTTGGACAATTTTCAGTCGACTCCACTTACGTGACATCGTACTCAGTGTACTCTAGGGTAGAATGCTACAGAAAGTCGAGCACAAAGGCTTTACAGCTCTTGTTCCTATCGCTTGTGCATTCGATCTCTACTAGTTAAATCGACAGCTCAGTCTACCTGTTCTATTAGTGAAATGATATTGACACGATCGTTTATCCACTTGACGATGCAATGTCTTCACTATTTAATTTAATGTCATTCGACTCCACTTATCTGAAATCGGTTACAGCTCCGTCGAGTCCATTATCACATATGGTGGGTCACTTGTAGGAAATTTCAATACCGTCGAGTCCTTTCTATTGAATTTTCTTTGATCTTCGGCCTTTCGTGCACTATTTAATATCCCCTTGGACAATTTTGATTGTCAAGTCGACTCCACTTGTTAAACGGGTTCTTGATCCTTTTTTCGAGCAATATCTACCGATCTTGAGTTGTTTCTACCCTGTAGTGGATTGACACCTAATCCCAAGTCGGAGATAAAGTCTATTCGATGTGCACACTGCAGACTGAGTATAAGGCAAATCTAAAAAACATACAAAAGATCAGTTGTTATGGATGTGGGTAAAATCGGTTACATCACTACAAGCGTGTCCCCCAGGAAGTCGTCTCACTTGTCGAGTCTGAAATCATTACAGCTCAGTCGACTCATAAGTCATCCTTCCTGAAATCGGTTACAGTCTCAGTCGAGTCCACTTGTAGTGAAATCGAAGTCAATTAATCTCATCCCCCACTTCTGTATAGTCTATAGAAATTTATGTTCACAAACGATATCGATGATTTGAATTCATCCGACATTGACGGTCGAGGAATGATTGAAGTCACCTATGACATCCCAAATGTTCGATCCATATAGATTGAAGTCACCCTAATATACGCCAAAGTCAACGTATTGAGATTGGTTGCAATGATCTGGGGATCAGAAGAATGATTGATTCATGATCACTATAAGCATTGATCTTGGGATCATTGGCGCTCACTTTCAAGTCACCCTGGTACAGGTGTCGGATGGGTAAAGGTACAAGCGTAGTTGAATAAAAGTCACCTTAATGACTTACAAGTAGCGTTTTCTTCTTGGGAGGTTCTACCCGCCCAAGTTCCAGATCTACCCTGTCACTAGAAGCGTGACATAGCTCCGCCTAGCGTTCACTACGATCCTGTATGAATTGAGTCACCCATTGACATTACCTAATCCATCAAGATTGAATTTTGACATCATCTTTGTATTTGAGTCACCCTTAATGAATTCTACAAAATCTGTCTATTAAGTCCTAATTGACATAATGGGTCACCACGCATAATGTCTATTAACCTAATTGGATAGTGCATTCCAACCATTAATCAATACAAGCTAATTGACATAGCATTTCCCCCACGCGAATCGTCTATTAACTAATTGACATAATTGAACCACGCGAATGTCTATTAACCTAATTGACAGTTGCATTCTAGTCCACGCGCATGTCATCCGCCTAATTGACATAATGCATTACCATGACTCTATTAATTTCTGACAATCGGTTACACCATAGTCTATAGATCTAATAGTGAAAATGTTCAAGTCACCATGACATTGATTTTTTTAACATGAATCGCAGTTTGGCCTGAGGAATGATGTCTATTAGATAAGCGTGACAATGCATTTTACAGCATCAAGTGTCGACTATTTGAAGTCACCCATAATTGAATCTAGTCTACATGCCTTTACATCACTACAAGCGTGGACATAATGATTGAAGTGGTTAGTGTCTGCCGAACCTAATGACTGCGTAGTCGACAATGAGGTTAAAGTCCCAGTTTGACAAAAGCCCGACAAGTGCATTCTACACCACGAGTCCATTTGTAATGAATTCTACAAAATGGTGACATTACATGCAAAATTCTACAGTCCAGCTTGTGAATAAAAATCATTCAGGCTAGCGTCCTGTCCACTTACCTAATGATTGTTGACATCACCTGTTCCATGCGATCTTCACCTAAGTGACATAGACACCATGGATCTATTATGAATAATTGACCTATGGGCATGCTCTCTATTACTTGGGGACATAATGGGTTTTACACCATGTCTAATGTTACTAATTGACATAATGCATTCTACACCATGCGAATGTCTATTAACCTAATTGACATAATGCATTCTACACCATATAGCGATTGACATACATTTAAACATAAGTGTCTTTAAGAATTGACATAATGCATTCTGCACACCATGCGAGTGTCTAAACAATTGACATAATGCATTCCCACACCTGCAAGTGTCTATTATTGGTAAATGAAGCATAATGCATTCTAACCATGCAAGTGTGTCTATTACCTAATTGACATAATATCTACACCATGAAGTGTCTATTAACCTAATGCATTCTACCATAAGACGTCTATACATACTAATTGATATAATGCATTCTACACCATGCCTGTGTCTATTACCTAATTACTGTGACATAATGCATTCTATTACCGCGTTCGATCTGTATAGTCTATAGATTAACCTAATGACATAATGCATTCTACACCATGCAGAGTGTCTATTAATGCATTCTACACATAATGTTTATTACCTAAGTGACATAATGATGCACGTGTCTATTAACCTAACGACATAGTGCATTCTACACCATGCAAGTGTCTATTAACCTAAGTGAAATAACCTAAACCAAGAGGACATAATGCATTCTACACCATGCAAGTGTCTGCATACCTAATTGACATACGCGTGCATTCTACACCATGTGAGTGTCTATTAACAGGTAAGTCACATAATGGGTCTACACCATGCAATCTATTAAGCTAATTGACATAGTGCATTCTACACCAATAGCGTGTCTATTACCAAATCAACATAATGCATTCTACACCATGCGAGTTCCAATTCACCTAAGTGACATAATGCATTACACGACTAAAGTGAGGCGGTGGATGGGGTAAATCAATTTCATAGTCAAATAGTTGTATTGAACTGTCTATTACCTAATTGACCCTCAAGGAATGCATTCTACACCACAGCGAGTGTATCTATCATATGGGTGACATAATTGTCATCCCACACCATGAGTTGTTTTCTACCCCCTGGTCCAGTAGATTATTATTCGACGCTTAATCCTAAAACGCTAATTTTTTTTCATTTTACACCATGCGAGGTCTGTATATTATCTAATCACATAATGCATTCTACACCATGAAATTTTACAAACATCTAACGATTAACCTAAGTGACATAATGCCTCAAGTTTCATCTTTCTTGTGAATGTGAGAGGAAACGTTTAAACAATTTGTAGTCAAGTAACAATAGAGCTTGCATGTCACCCTTAACCTATCTGTAATAATGTCTTTCACCCTCTCTGTCTCATCACTACAAGCGTATAATGTATTCTACAAGTCACGCGAATGTTATCACTACTGACTCTAATTGAAATAAGTTGAAGTCACCCTTCTGTCATCACTACAAGCGTTCGACAATTAGTAGAGGATACTGGGAGAATGTCATTCTTACTTCTACTTATCCTAATTGATGTTTCCTGCAATTCTACACCTGCATCCCGCATATGGAAGACGGACGTTAAATTTTAACAAATCAATCTAACAACCAAAGAAATTAGCAACAGAAGCACGGGAAGGTTGAAGGGTATTTTATTATTCTAAGATAGTGTCATAGCAGTTATTTACAAGTTAGATTGAATAGTGAAATAAGACATCATTACAACTTACAAAAAGAAAAAAAAAGAAAAGAAAAGAAATCAAAGGAGGAATGAAAATTTTGTAAATAAAAAAAAAAGAAAATCAATTTTCCCTTGCAATCATTATTCATCACCGTACAAGTTTTCAGTCGAATTACAAGAAAATTATAGCGCTCTTAAACACATCCAACAATGCTTGAGTGGGTTAGTAGCCCCTGGGTGAAGTGTTCAATTCAATCATACAAGCGTTTGTCGCAAGTATGCATACATTTTTTCAACAATCTGATTGGTGGCTTTTCAGGAACGCCAGATTTTCAGCCAATCAGCATGCCAGAACCCTACACTAAGCGTAGTCTGACAGTAGCAAAGTGCAGATTACTGAACGTCATCTCGTTACTAGGATTTTTAATGCTGATTAGCGAAGTCGAGAGTAAGCAGTTCTATGATGTATTGGACAATATCAACGATAGTAAAACAATGACGACATCAATCTCTTCCCTTGGGGACACGAAATTAACTTACTGAGACTGTGACAAGCGGATTCGAATTCAATTCTGGGTTGTTTTGTTTGACCGTAATTTGAATTGAAGTCATCACTTGTTTATTAGCTGTGAGTAGTCGATAGTAGACATGAACTTATAAAAGTCACCCTTATTTCGTGACATCACTTCAAGCGTAAACGAAAGTAACATAATTTGAATTCGACCCATAATGACATCAATACAACTCGTAATTCGACAGTAGCATGAGAGAAGTCGCCACTTATCACATCACTACCATCCGAGTCGAAAGTAAAAAAAAAAGGGAGAAAGTCACCATTAATGACATCACTACAAGCGTAGTCGACATTTAACTATGACATGAAGTCACCCATAATGACATCACTGGAAAATGCGTTAGTCGTCAGTAGATTAGAGATCGAATTGAAAACCTTGAATGAAGGTTTCACTACAATGTTAAGTTTCCACCAGTACCTAATCATTATCACATCATCATGATAAAAAAAATAGACATCATAATCATCATCATTTCATTGCCTTTTCACTCTAAATGTACATAATGCCTAGGGTAAAGGCGACAGTTTCCATTTAAGTCCTATCTTGGCTTGTTAAGTTCTTCTACCTGTTGATATTGACCGCGAGTCGGCTGGTTCGGACGGATGCTAGAAGGTCCTCCTTCTTTCCTGTCACTCTTTCATTTGTCATCTTTGATTGTAGTCACCATTAATTCACATCTCCATATGGTGGGTGAGGTCAATTTCAATAATGAGATGACTCTTCTAGGACATTTTCTTTGCTTGACTCGGCCTTCGTGCACTATTTGCAATTTTGATTGCTCAGTCACTCCACTTAAGTGAAATCACTTCAAGCGCTACTAGTCGGCTACCTACAAATCGGTTAAAGTCACCTTTAATGACACACTAAAGTGTCGGTTAGTCGACAGTAACAACGATTGAAGTCGCTTGTATGACATCGACTACAAGTCCATGAGTGAAATCTATTGAAATCGGTTACTGTTTCCAAATCGACTCCACTTGAATGAAATCACTACAATGCGTCTTCGGATGTAACATGACATTGAAGATAATTTTAATTGACATCACTACCGGCGTCTCAACCCTAAATGGTAATGGGTTCTAAATCCATGGTTAAAACATTTTCTTAGTATTTTTTGAAAAAATATCTATACGCCTACCCCCCTGGTCCAAGTGACGATTGACACCTAATCACGAAAGTAGACGGACAATAACCAGGAAGTCCCGTGTGCAGATTCACATACTCTGTGCACGTTGCTGTTTACAGAGGCATGTCCGGGTAAAATAAAAAAATGACAAAAGTCACCCCTAAGATCACCTTAGTTATGGATGTGGGTAAATCAAATCAAGTAAACAAATACATTTCCCCTGGAATCGACACCGATGTCATTGAACCTTTATGAAAATAAGACGGCTGTCATGCCTTCAATTTGTAGTCAGAAGTTTACTGGCGAAGTTGAACTAATAGTCTATAGATCTAATAAAAAGTCCGTTATCTTGATTTTTTTTCGTGATCAATTTTTGGCCTGAGGAATGATTGAAGAATAAATACAGCCAAATTTAAAAGGTGATATATCTAATAAGGTTTAGTGGCGCTGATTGCCGAGTGGTTAGGCTGCTTTCGGACTGGGGATCATGAATTGAGTTCGAATCCCTGAGAAAGCTAGATCCGACGTTGTGTTTCTTGGGAAAGACTAAACACGCACTCTTCCCCACTCGATCCAGGTGCAAAATGGGTACAAGCACTAGCTTTTGAATAAAAACCTGCGTTTACTAGCGTCCTGTCCATTGATTTGATTATTATCACCTGGATTCACCCTGTAAAACTTTGATAGCTCCGGCCCTATGGGCCTTAAAGGCATTAAAGAACTTTACGTTTTACCTAATTGACATAGTCTGTTCTACACCACGCGAATATCTATTAAAACTGACATAATGCATTCTACACCACTCTTGAGTTTTAACGCGAATGCCTAATGACATAATTGCATTCTAACCACGCGAATGTCTATTAACCTAATTGAATAGTAGAGACATGCCCAATGACTTGAAAACCTAATTGACATAGTGATTCTACATAGAGAATGTCTATTAACCTAATTGACATATGCATTCTACACCACGCGAATGTCTATTAATTAATTGATAAATGCATTCTACACCACGCGAATGTCTATTAACATTGTTGACAACACGCATTCTATACCATGCAAGTGCATTTATTACCTAAGTAAAACAATTGAAGATTTATACACCATGCAAGTGTCTATTAACCTAATTGACATAATGCATTCTACACCATGCAAGTGTTATTAACCTAATTGACATGATTTGCATTCTACCTAAGTCTGACATCCACAGCTAAGGTGATACACCATGCAAGTTTCTATTACCTAATTGACATAATGCATTCTACACCATGAAGTGTCTATTACCTAATTGACATAGTGCATTCTACACCATGCGAGTGTCTATTAACCTAAGTGACATAATGCATTCTACACCATGAAGTGTCTATTACCTAATTGACATAGTGCATTCTACACCACTAGGTGTCTACTTGTTTAACCATAAGTTGACATAATGCATTCTACACCATGCAAGTGTCTATTACCTAATTGACATAAGAAATGCATTCTAGTGTCTATTACCTAATTGACATAATGCATTTTGCGATGACCTAATTGATAATGCATTCTTGCGAGTGTCTATTACCTAATTGACATAATGCTCTTCATGCAAGTGTCTATTACTTAAGTGACATATATTACCTAATTGACATGATTCTACACCATGTGAGTGTCTATTACCTAATTGACATTGCATTCTACACCATTTAATTGACATACAATTCATTATTAAGAATGACATAATGCATTCTACACCATGTGGAGTGTGTAATTGACATAATGCACCAGAACCATGAGAGTGTCGCCTTCTAAGACATGACATAAGGTAATGGGTTCGACACCATGCAAGTGTCTCGCATAATGCATTCTACACCATTGACAAATTGAGATTCTCGAGCATTTCTTAATGCGAGTGTCTATTACCTGAAAACCTCTTGTGTTCCACCTGGTCCACATAATGTAATTGGATGGTTCAATCACAATACATGTGACATTACAAGTTGTGGGGGATCGAAAAATTAGTCACAGATACATCTGTGGTGTCAGAAAATCACAATCCTCTGGCAATTCGAAGGAATTGTTAATTTGACAAATCATTTTCGGTCATGGGTTTAATCACTTTCTTTTCTGTTTGTTTTCCAGGTAGCGACACTTAATCCCATTGTGTGGATGTGGGTAAATCAAATGAAATCACTTTAGCTTGAATGTCTAAATCATCTTGTTGCGTATGAAATCACTAGTTAGTTGTTTAAGTCACCCTTAATGTTAATCATCAAAGTCGAAATCACTTTGACATCACTACAAGTTTAGTCGACAGAAGAATGAGCTGTAGAGATTAAGTCAAATCAAATGAAATCACTACAAGCGTAGACAGTAGCATCAAATCAAATGACATCACTACAAGCGTAGTCGAATGAGTTGACATCCAATACAAGCGTTCGAATGAGATGGACACCTGGGTAAATAGTCGACAGTAGCATGAGATTGAAGTCACCCTTAATGACATCATCATCACTTTAGTCGTAGTTAAAATCGACAGTAGCAGTAGCATGATTGAATGACATCAAGACAAGCGTAGTCGACAGTTGAGATAAGTCAAATGACATCACTACAAGCGTAGTCGACAGTAACATGAGATTGAAGTCACCCTAATGACATCACTACAAGCGTAGTCGACAGTAGCATGAGATTGAAGTCACCCTTAATGACATCACTACAAGCGTAGTCGACAGTAATGAGATTGAAGTCAATGACATCACTACAAGCGTAGTTAGTAACATGAGATTGAAATCACCTTAATGACATCACTACAAGCGTAGACAGTCACTTGAAGTCAAGACATCACTACAAGTAAAGTAGGCATGAGATTGAAGTCACCATTAATGACATACTACAAGCATAAGAGCATTTTTTCACCCTTAATGACATCACTACAAGCGTAGTCGACAGTAGCATGAGATTGAAGTCACCTTTAATGACATCATTTAATGATACGATTGAAGTCACCCTCAATGACATCACAGTCGACAGCCCGAAGTCACCTTGAATGACATCACTACAAGCGTAGTCGACAGTAAAAGATTGAAGTCACCATTAATGACATCCTATTAATGACATCACTAATGACAATTCGTAGTCGACAGTACATAAAACCCTTAATGACATAAAGTTTTTCACAGTCATTTTCTGCCCATGACATCACTACAAGAGTCGACAGTAACATGCGAGTTATCTTGAAGCAACACTCTCTGCGATTCCAGGAACAACATCACTTCACAAGCGTAGTCGACAGTAACATGAGATTGTCACCCAGCGTTAATGACATTTTTACAAGCGTAGTCGACAGTCCCATGATTGAAGTCACCTCTTAATGACATCACTACAAGCGTAGTCGACTCTCTCTGTTTCTATCTTTCTTGTGATCTTAGATTTATAAATGATTTATGCCATACAGTCTGCTTACTTGTGTGTAAACGTGTGTGTGTGGGTGTGGGTGGGTGGGTGTGTGTGATGGATTGGTGGGTAGATGAGACATTGATAGAGCTTTGGAGACAATAGCTGCCTCTGTCTGTCTCTGTCTGTCTGTCTATCTGTCTGTCTGTCTGTCTATCTGTCTGTCCGTCTGTCTCTCTCTGTCTCTGTTTGTCTGTCTGTCTCTCTCTCTATTTCTTTCCCTGTCTCTCTGTCTCTATCTCTGTGTCTTTATCTCTGTTTGTCTATGTGTCTGTCTCTGTGTGTGTTTGTCTCTCTGTTTCTCTCTTTGTCTGACTCTCTGTCTCTGCCTGTCTGTCTGTCTATCTCACTTTTAGCTATCTCTGTCTGTCTCGCTGTCTCTGTCTGTCTGTCTGCCTGTCTGTTTGTCTGTCTCTGTCTGTCTGTCTGTCTATCAGTCTGTCTGTCTGTCTGTCTGTCTATCTCTCTCCCTCCATTGTCTGTCTGTCTGTCTGTCTGTCTGTCTGTCTCTCTCTCTCTCTCTCTCTCTCTATCTCTGTCTGTGTGTGTTTGTCTCTGTCTCTCTCTCTCTCTCTCTCTCTCTCTGTCTCTCTCTCTCTCTCTCTCTCTCTCTCTCTCTCTCTCTCTGTCTCTGTCTCTGTCTCTCTCTATCTCTCTTCTCCCACGGGCTTTTTGTTGTGTACGCGTGAACTGTTAAAGTGTTATTTTATTTTATTTATATTTATGTGCTTGAAAACTCGAACGGGTCTATTCCCACGGTTTCGTTTTTAGAAAAGAAAAGAAAAGAAAAGGAAAGGAAAGAAAAGAAAAGAAAAAGAAAAGAAAAGAAAAGAAAAGAAAAGAAAAGAAAAGAAAAGAAAAGGAAAGGAAAGAAAAGGAAAGGAAACTTTCCTCTTGCCTGTAATTGCATTGCCTGGGTACTGAATGGCTAGGATTTCTCCATACGTTTAAACTCGTTTTCTCCGTCTCGCCCTCTATGGTTGTTGGCTATACAGCACAATATTATCCTTTTCTTGTGTTGCAGTTTGTCTCTTATTCTTCTGCTTTTCTTATCTCTGATTGTATTATTTACGCATTTATTATTGTATTTCATTGTTAGCTAACTATGGATTCTTTTGGCGGTTAGTTTTATTGTTTTTGTTTGTTGTTTTTTCTTTAACAGACAGAACAAAAAAGCTCCTTACATTGTTTTCGGACACTTCTGGAAGAGATGGTATTGACAGGGTGTATCCACTAGGGAATGGCTAAAGAAGGGGTGAGGGGGAGGGGGAGGAGGCATGAGGCAGGGAGGAGATAAGGAGACAGGGAGGTAGTATAAGGTACAGAGAGCATGGGAGACTAAAGGAGACAAAGTGTGTGAAGAAGAGAATCTTGTCTGGGACCTAACTAGGCCTGGAAAATCGACGCATGGGACTAGTGCCAAAATCGAATTTTCTCAGCATATGGAATTTGGCGGTTACGTTACGCTACTTAAGTTTCCAGGACAGATTTGCTTCTGGTAGGGCTCGTGCGAAATCGTGGTCTTGGCGATTTATGTGTCTACTTACATGTGTGTGTGTGTGTGTGTGTGTATACGTGTGCGTGTGTGTGTGTGTGTCGGTGTGAATATGTGTGAGTGTCTGGGTGTGGGTATGTGGATGAGAGAATGATATAGCTTTGGAGACAAGTGCGTGTATGTGTGTGTTTGTGTGTAAGAGAGAGAAGAGAGAGAGAGAGAAAAAGAGAGAGAGAGAGGGAGAGGGAGAGAGAGAGAGAGAGAGAGAGAGAGAGAGAGAGAGAGAGAGAGAGAGAGAGAGAGAGAGAGAGAGAGAGAGAGAGAGAGAGAGAGAGAGAGAGAGAGAGGAGAGAGAGAGAGAGAGAGAGAGAGAGAGAGAGAGAGAGAGAGAGAGAGAGAGAGACAGAGATAGAGAGAGAGAGAGAGAGAGAGAGCGAGATAGAGAGAGAGAGAGAGAGAGAGAGAGAGAGAGAGAGAGAGAGAGAGAGAGAGAGAGAGAGAGAGAGAGAGAGAGAGAGAGAGAGAGAGAGAGAGAGAGAGAGAGAGAGAGAGAGAGAGAGAGAGAGCGAGAGATGGTGACAGACAGACACATATAGACACAGACAGAGGCACGTAGAGAGACACACATACATAGTGACAGAGACAGAGACAGAGACAGTGTCAGAGACAAAGAGAACGAGACAAAAGAGAGTTGAAATAACCCTCACTCTTCTTCCATACCCACAGCCCTTCAATGTTAACTGCAATTTCAAGACAAGAAGAGAATAATGATAATAGTAGAAACACAAATCGAAAGGATTGTAGACAATGACTGGCTATCTTGAAACCAAAACAAATTGAATACATGTATAAAAAAATAGACATCATGAAAATGAAAAAAAAAGCGGCGATGTACACTAATGAAGTTACTAACTAGAAATTGTCAGGTACGGAAGAGAACCAGAACCATCGTGAATGTCATCACGCCCTTTTGACACACGAAGGCCGGACACATACAAAGAGCGGACTGCAGGCTTCAAATTGAAGGAGAATGACGGGACATAACTCATTTACAATCCAAATACAATAGAAATGGCGGGTAGAGTGATCATAAACACTCAAACTTGCAGCTGTTACTGAACTTCCGGTCGGACGGCGACGGATTCAAGTGCAGCATGCTGTGTTCGAGCCTTCAAGGCGGATGACGTAGCAACCGGAAATAACAAAAGCTTGAGGCGGAGAATAACATTGCGAAATTTTTAATCTTTCAGTACAGACCTAATCACTTTTTAAATGTCAAGTTTGACTTTAGCGCTATCGAAAACCACCGGGTGCAATGAAATTGCAATCTTTTTGCTTTAATTCGCTATTTTATGATTTGAAAATATTGTTAAAACTCTAAAACTCTCTCTCAATTTCTCTCTCCTCTCTCTCTCTCTCTCTCTCTCTCTCTCTCTCTCTCTCTCTCTCTCTCTCTCTCTCTCTCTCTCTCTCTCTCTCTCTCTCTGTCTCTCTCTTTCTGTCTCTCTCTCTCTCTTATGTCTAGCTACCTTATGTCTAGCTACGTCATAGGAAGGCGGCAATTTGACAGGCGTCAGTATAATCACTGTTCTTCATTATTCACATGCGTTCACTTGTGAAGCTTCAGATTGAAGGATTTAGTATGTTTTCGGCCTATGAACAACCTTATTGCATAGTATGTATGCCATCGGCTTTCTACGTACATTCTTGGCTTGATTGACCATCAACATCACATCATTATTGATCTTCTTGTTTGACTTTTTCTCAAATCTACTTCTCTTAGAGGTTCACTTCGCTGTGCATAGCCAGTTTATTCCTGTGACCAAATGCCATTGTGATCAATTTTGTTTTAAAACAGGTGTTTCTTAATTGGGAGACTGTCCTTTTTGGCCTAAATGAATAAAATTAGCATTGTCTAAATCAGGTTCCAATCTTAAAAAAAGCCCAAAATTTTTTTTGGATTTTGTCCAAAGAAGGACATCCAGGTGTCTACCTATTTTCTGCGACTAGGGGGACATCCAAGTATTCTACGTCTTCGCTTCCTGCAATCATCTTAAAGTATAGCTTTGACACCAACCGTGGCAGCATCTCCACGTGTGCGCAATTCTCATCTCTTCTCTCACTTGTCTCACTCTACTTAGTCATGGGCTAATGGAACTGGAACCCAGACGGATGTATAATGTGTAGTGTGTACTCAGGCCTACACACTATTCTACTGCATTGTACTACAGTTAACTACACACTGGTAGCCTTTTCACATACATTGTATTATCAGACTTAACTTCTCCCCGGTTCTTGTAGATTCAAATAATGATAATAATAAATCTTCCATGTCTTGATTCTTCTTCTCTCTACTCGACCCCTCTTTCCTCCTACTGTCTGTTTTTCCTTCTGATACCACACTGTGTGATACATGTATAATAAGTTTGTAGATATTCCTCGTTTGTTGTCTGGCGAAGGATCATACACGAAACGTCACATCTTTTGTTATATTTCTCTTGGTCTCAAAGCTATTTTACGATAAACACAGGAAGTGAGGATATTGTATGCTTGGATGTCACACTAGTCGCAGTGATAGGCGGCCATATGGATATCCATGTAGTCTCTTCCAGAATAGAAATACAGTCTCTACATTTAAAGGAAAATCTATTTGTTTTTAAAGCAAAACTAAATATAGATTTTCCAAACAATAAAGAACGGTCATTTTCCGAAAAGTTATTTTCTTTCTTTCTTTATCAGATCCCATTCTACCTTTCGGTGTATGGGTTTAAATGCCCGAGATGATCTTTCTCCAGGATGCTCTGTCCTGACATTTTCTGTTTCCTTCCAAAAAGTTAAATTGCTATGCTTCAATGCCTCTATTATATCTCCTTCCCACTTTCACCAAGGTCTGCCTTTTGGTCTTTTACCTTGTAAACTGATTTAGCTACTCTATTGTCATTCATTCTGTTTACATGCCCAAACCATCTCAATTGATTTGTTTCTATCTTAGTTTTTATGTCATCTGCTTTGGTTTGATCTCTTATTGTTGTGTTTCTGATTTTGTCTCTTTTAGTTTTGCCTACTGCTCTTCTTAGATATTTCATTTCAGCTGACTGTACTCTATTGTATTCGCTACTGTCTAAGGTCCAGGTTTTACTGCCATAGAGGAGAGTAGGACAATAAATTGTATTGCATACTGCCATTTTGGTTTTTGTTGACAATTCTTGATTATCTACAAAGGCATTTCCTAGATGATTATATATTGCACTTGCCTTTTGGATTCTCTGGTTTTCCCTCTGAGTTAATCATTACTCCTAGGTAATAGTAGCTTTGAACTTGTTCTAAATACTCCTGCCCAATTTAAGATTTTGTGTTTTAGCTTCCCTAGTTACTAGCATTGTTTTGGTTTTCTTTGCATTTACTCTCATTTCTCTTTTATTTAGTTGATTGTTCATAATGTTGATATTCGACTGAAGATCATTTTCTGATTTTTCAAACAGAACTAATTCATCGGCAAATGAAAGCATTGATACATTTACTGGTTTGAGCTTCCACATACCTACATTCATTTCCTTCATTTTTGAGGCTGCATTTTGGACTGAATCCATACATGTGATAAACAAAAGAGGACTTAGGGTACAACCCTGTCTTACTCCTATATCTACATCAAATTCTGCAGATAAGTTTCTAGCTACTCTCACTGCCCATGTTGGTTTATTGTAACAACTTTTAATGGCTTCTGTTAAATTTTGCTCTACATTGTGTTCTTTTAAGGAGTGCCATAGTTCGTCCCTCCTCACACTGTCAAATGCCTTTTCTAAGTCAATAAAACACAGGTGCAAGTCAATGTTTCTCTCAAGGAATTTTTCTATTATTTGTCTAATTGTAAATATGTGGTCTTGTACACTTCTTCCTGGTGTAAATCCACTTTGATGCTCTTCAATTTGATCCTCTACTATTTTCCTTAGTCTCATTTCCAGTATCCTGGCATATATTTTTCATGGAACGCTAAGTAGTGATGTCCCTCTATAGTTTGAGCATTTTATAGTTGATCCTTTCTTATGTATTGGTTCTACCGTTCCCTTTTTCCAGTCGTCTGGCACTTGTTTAGACTTCCATGCTTGTTGACATATTGCATGTAATAGTTTGTCTGCCTCTCTCACTTGGTTTTTAATCATTTCTGGATAAACTTGATCTGCTCCTGGAGCTTTGTCTTCTTTCCCTTTTCTTATAGCTGTTTGGATTTTTTCCCATTGATATATCTACATCTTCAGCTGTCTCTTCTGGATTACTTGTTACTTTTACTAATTCATCTTTACTCCTTGTTTTATACGTTCTGGAGGGATTATGTAATTGGTGAAAATACTTTCTCCACGTTTCCATGATTTTGCTATCTTCTTTCATTATTTCTCCTTTGACATTCTTGATTTGTCGTATTGGGCATGCTCTGGTCTTTCTCATGCTCTTCATCGCCCCCAGAACAACTTTTAATTTCCTTGATAGCTTTCTTGAAGTCTTTGTCAAAACTCTGCTCATTGTTCCTGTTTGGCTTTCCTAACTTCCTCTTTGGCGATAGTTCTTTTATTCATGTAATATATCCTATCCTCTAGTCTCTTTGTTTGCAAGTATTTCTTCCAGGCATCTTTCTATTCTTTGATCTTAGTCTTGACATTCTCATTCCACCATGCTGTTCTCTTCCTATCTCCTTTAATTTGTTTCCTACCACAAACCTCTTCAGTACATCTGAGGAGTGTTTCTTTATACATTTACCACTTTTCTTCTATTTTGATATCATTCAGATACATCTGTCTTTCACTGATAAATCTTTTATCCTAGATTGGCACATCTCTTTTACTATTGGTTTATTTAGTTCCTTTATTTTGAGTTTAGTAGCTTTCTTCTCTTTCCTTTTCTGTTTGTTTTCTTCAGTCTATGATTGACTTTTCACATATGTCTTCATTTACTCTTGTATATTTGTAGATATCATTATTTTCATGTTATTCTTTAGGCAAAAATCTATGAGTCTCTCTCCATTTGGAGAAGTTGTTGTCTCTACTTTTTTTACCTAATACTCCTCCTCATGTTTCTATCTTGTTGCCTGCTCTAGCATTTAAATCTTCTAAAACCATTAGTTCGTGTTTGTGTTTAAGATTCTCTGCAGCTATTTGTTAATCATTTTCGAAGGTATCTTTTTCTTATTTAGTTGCATCTTCGTTTGGTTTAATATTTACCTCTAATAGCCGTGGGCTTATACATTTCCAGCTTTCTAGTAGCTTTTCATGCCTTTTATGTACTAGGAGACCTACTTCTGCTCTAGCTCTATCTTTGACATCTACTCCTGAGAAGATTAAAATATTATTTGTTCCTACATTTTCTATTCCTTGTCCTTTTTTCTTTGTTTCTGTAATAGCCAAAATGTCTACTGTGGATTTTTCCATTTCTTCAACTAATTCTTACTCTTTTTCATTTATTGCCCTAACTTTCCATGTTGCAACAATCACAGTCCGTGTTCTTTTCCATTTTCGTCATTGAAAGGTCAAGTCGGATATACTATAGTTATTTCTCTGCATCAGTTAGGTTTTTGGATAAGCAAGGGATTAGCCCACTGTACCCTAGGTAGATGGTTGGGCTGCCACATTGAGGCCCTCTGCCAGGCCTTGTTATTTTCTGTCAGGGTTAACTCCCTTAGCCTTTGTCATTCAAGACCAGCCTGCGAGGCAGCATGTTGTTATTTTCTGTCAGGGTTAACTCCCTTAGCCTTTAGTCAACCAAGACCGACCTGCAAGGCAGCAGGTTGTTTTCTGTCAGGGTTAACTCCCTTGACCTTTGGTCCGCCAAGACCGACCCTCAAGGCAGCAGGAGACTCGTGGAGGGCGGGATCACCTACTTCCCGTACAGGTGCTTACCTGTCCACTGCCCGGCCACACAGTTACTAAAAATAGAAAATAAAAGAGGAATAGAACCGGAAGCAGACTTCAAATTCTTTTGGATTGTGGGGGGCGGACACGGTGCATACGTTTCATAGGTGATGAGGGAACATTTTCCAAGCAAATATTCCATTGTGTTACTTATTTGACAGTTTTATGAAAGTACTCTACATGGCGTGATAATTTTGATCTTAAGCATAATGCGGAACAAAAAAATGAAGTGGCAAAATTGAATGAAAATAGTAATGAAGGCAACATTAAACGATTTCGAATCTAGTACTTTTCTTGTAGAGGCTCCGGTAACTCAGTGGGAAGAGCGTCTGTTTACCACGTAGTAGGCCCGAGTTCGAATCTCAGTGGTGGGCAAATTTGTCTGGCCTTGCTGTCGAACCAGCAGCAAAACAGGTAGCTAGGTCTGTTCAGACTCGGCAAACGTAAAGGTGGTGTGGAAATCGATGGCAAACTACTACACCGTGCCGTATGCCGAGAGAAAATCAGAGCTCCATTATGGGTTCTCCTACGCTCCACTTTGAGTATGGCGCTTACTTTACTTTAGATTACTTTACTTTACTTTTTTTTTTGCAGACAGACCCTAATGGTGTGTTGTTCTCTCCGCTCCCAACCACCATACTCCTCCGGACCAAAAACATTCGTCGTGCAATCACACATCTTGCTTTCTTTCTTTTCTCTCTCTCTCTCTCTCTCTCTCTCTCTCTCTCTCTCTCTCTCTCTCTCTCTCTCTCTCTCTCTCTCTCTCTCTCTCTCTCTCTCTCTCTAACTTATCTCTCTCTCTCTCACACACACACACACACACACACAAACACTCTCTCTCTCTCACACACACAAACACACTCTCTCTCACACACACACACACTCTCTCTCCCCCTCTCTCTCTCTCTCTCTCTCTCTCTCTCTCTCTCTCTCTCTCTCTCTCTCTCTTTCTCCACTTCCGTGATTAAGGTCACCCAAAAGAAAGACTGGAGACCGTTTCCTTTTCCTCCCAGAGGATATCTCTGTGCCTCCAGTCCACGGCTAGTCTCTTGCGTGTGCGAAGTCTCACATGAAGACTTGCCATTTTACACAAGCCTAAAATTAGCTGGATCGTATCCAAAGGAGTGGCCGCTAGGCGGCGGAGGTTTTGGCGGGAATGAGTTAACGGTAATCGAGTCTGAGGGACCCCAGGGAGGGAGTTATCTTTCTTTACATTTTCGGCAATCGGCATCGATGGCCAGTTTCAAGAGTTTTTCGTAAGGGAGGTCACTCTTTGGTCATTAAAGGATTTAATTGCTTGTATACGCCATTCACGATGCATTTCGGTTCTTTATGGATCTTCCACTGCTCACAATTTGCGCTTTTGATTTAAAATTGCCGTACATGTATAAGAAGTCATTATTATGAAGTTAATAAGAACGTATATCAACCATAATGCACACACGCACACACAAACATACACACACAACAACAAAAATGACAATAACAATATCACTGAAGAGGAAATAGATTGACAATGCCATTGATAACATTAACAGTTGTAGCAGCTATCAGCTACAATCAATGTGATAACCATCGCTGATCTTGGAATGTCTATCCCTTACAAACAATTTTTTATACTACCACTAAATCTACTTCCACCATCTCACTTACCACAACAAGTGCCTCCACTACTATCATCACTATTATCACCTCCATCTGCACTACCATCTCCACTACCATCACGACTACCATCACAACTATCATCACCACCGCCCCTACCATCGACACTACCACCAACACCACGATCGCTACCATCACAACTACCATCACCACCACCACCACCATCAAAATCACCACAACTTCAACCACCACTATCACCATTACACCACTACCATCATTACCATCACCACTATTACAACACCATCACAACTACTACCAAAACTATCATCATCACCACCGCCACCATCACCACCACACAAACAACAATACGGACAACAACAAAGAATTTGCAACCGTGCTATTATGCCAAATGGAGATCACAATCTGCAGATTCAACATGAAATAAACAACCCACAACAAAAATAATCATACTAACAAAGACAGCATCTGAACCCTAAGCCAACAACAAACATCCTCCTCTTCCTCCCCCTTCCAGAAACATACGAAGCAAGGCAGAGACATAGAAACATACGAAACAAGACAGAGACATAGAAACATATGAAACAAGACAGACATAAAAACACACAAAACAAGACACAGACATAGAAACATACAAAACAAGACACAGACATAGAAACACACAAAACAAGACATAGACATAGAAACATTCGAAGCAAGACAGAGACATAGAAACATATGAAACAAGACAGACACATAGAAACATACAAAGCAAGACACAGACATAGAAACATACAAAACAAGACAGAGACATAGAAACTTACAATACAAGACAGAGACATAGAAACATACGAAACAAGACAGAGACATAGAAACATACGAAACAAGACAGAGACATAGAAACATACGAAACAAGACAGAGACATAGAAACATATGAAACAAGACAGACATAAAAACACACAAAACAAGACACAGACATAGAAACATACAAAACAAGACACAGACATAGAAACATACAAAACAAGACAGAGACATAGAAACATACGAAGCAAGACACAGACATAGAAACATATGAAACAAGACAGACACATAGAAACATACAAAGCAAGATACAGACATAGAAACATACAAAACAAGACAGAGACATAGAAACTTACAATACAAGACAGAGACATAGAAACATACGAAACAAGACAGAGACATAGAAACATACGAAACAAGACAGAGACATAGAAACATACAAACAAGACAGAGACATAGAAACATACGAAACAAGACAAAGACATAGAAACATACGAAACAAGACAGAGACATAGAAACATACGAAACAAAACAGAGACATAGAAACATACGAAGCAAGACAAAGACATAGAAACATACGAAGCAAGACAAAGACATAGAAACATACGAAGCAAGACAAAGACATAGAAACATACGAAGCAAGACAAAGACATAGAAACTTACAATACAAGACAGAGACATAGTAAACTTACAATACAAGACAGAGACATAGAAACATACGAAACAAGACAGAGACATAGAAACTTACAATACAAGACAGAGACATAGAAACATACAGAAACATCATTGAAACAAGACAGAGACATAGAAACATACGAAACAAGACAGAGACATAGAAACTTACAATACAAGACAGAGACATAGAAACATACGAAACAAGACAGAGACATAGAAACATACGAAACAAAACAGAGACATAGAAACATATGAAGCAAGACAGAGACATAGAAACATACGAAGCAAGACAAAGACATAGAAACATACGAAGCAAGACAAAGACATAGAAACATACGAAGCAAGACAAAGACATAGAAACATACGAAGCAAGACAAAGACATAGAAACATACGAAGCGAGACAAAGACATAGAAACATATGAAACAAGACAGAGACAGAGAAACATATGAAACAAGACAGAGACAGAGAAACATATGAAACAAGACAGAGACAGACAAACATATGAAACAAGACAGAGACAGAGAAACATATGAAACAAGACAGAGACAGACAAACATACGTAACAATGCAGATACATAGAAACATACGAAACAAGACAGAGACATAGAAACATACGACACAAGACAGATACATAGAAACATACGAAGCAAGACAAAGACATAGAAACATACGAAACAAGACAGATACATAGAAACATACGACACAAGACAGATACATAGAAACATACGACACAAGACAGATACATAGAAACATACGACACAAGACAGAGACATAGAAACATACGACACAAGACAGATACATAGAAACATACGAAACAAGACAGATACATAGAAACATACGACACAAGACAGATACATAGAAACATACGACAGATACAAGACAAAGACAGATACATAGAAACATACGAAACAAGACAGATACATAGAAACATACGACACAAGACAGATACATATTAAAAAGACATACATACGAAACATACATAGAAACATACAGAAACAAGACAGATACATAGAAACATACGAAACAAGACAGATACATAGAAACATACGAAACAAGACAGATACATAGAAACATACGAAACAAGACAGATACATAGAAACATACGAAACAAGACAGATACATAGAAACATACGAAACAAGACAGATATTATAGAAACATACGAAACAAGACAGATACATAGAAACATACGAAACAAGACAGATACATAGAAACATACGACGCAAGACAGATACATAGAAACATACGACACAAGACAGATACATAGAAACATACGACACAAGACAGATACATTACATTATACATAGAAACATACGACACAAGACAGATACATAGAAACATACGAAACAAGACAGATACATAGAAACATACGACACAAGACAGATACATAGAAACATACGACACAAGACAGAGACATTCAAATGAATGGGAAATAAATATACGACTTATACCATTGCATGGCCAGTAGTGTCTGGCGCCATATTTGGATGGCCGTCTCATTGAATGGATATAATTCATTCAAAGGATTCCCGAAACAACAAAAACTTGTCAAAGAAGGACAGCAAACACACAAACACACACACAGACACACAGACACACGGGCACACACACATATCCCCATGACCCCCACTAGAACACAACAAAACAAAACAAAATAACTGGTAACAGAAAACGTCCATTATTATTATTATTATTATTATTATTATTATTAGAGATTATTATTATTATTATTATAGTTAGTGTTATTATTATAGATTATTATTATTCTCATCATCATGATGACGATAATAATATTAATCTCTCTCTCTCTCTCTCTCTCTCTCTCTCTCTCTCTCTCTCTCTCTCTCTCTCTCTCTCTCTCTCTCTCTCTCTCCCTCTTCTCCGTCTGTCTCTCTGAGAGAGAGAGTCTGTCTGTCTGTCTGTCTGTCTGTCTGTCTGACACACGGAGATAGAGACGGAGCAAGGAATAAAGAAAACGTCTTCCATATTCACGGTAGTATTCTTTACCATCTTCGCATTCATTGACAAACAGATTCCATGGATTTTGTGAGCAATCCAACTGTTGATGTCTCTGAACATTGAAGACAGATTGAAATCTCTAAGCCAATCCGAGGAGCGAGACATTTCTCTCTCTTCCACATTCACACCACCAACTGGCTAACTCAATCTGGCACCATTTCACTTCTTTAAACACTTCGATGCTATGGCACTAATGTTATTACAAGCACGCCATAATCAAGATTCTGGTGTGTGTGTGTCTGTGTGTGTATGTCTGTGTGTGTGCGTGTGTGTGTAGGTGTCTGTGTTTTTTGTGTGTAATTATCTCTACACCTTCGTAATCCAGAGGCAAAGTTATCGAGCCTTTATGAAGTTGTGGGCATGTGTCTGTCTATGTGAGAGTGTGTGTGGGTCTGTCTGAGTGAGTGTGTGTCTGTCTATGTGAAAGTGTGTGCGTGTGTGTGTGTCTTCATTACACAAAGTTTTCACACCTTTTTCTATCCTCTTTACTCACCCCCTTCCCCCCCCTCTCCAATCTCCCCGATCCTCTAGTGCATCTCATCTCGCTTTCGTTTACTCTCTGCTCTCTGCTCATTCTATCGATCTCATCTTTCCCCCTCAGGAAACAGGCATGTTTTTCTTTTTTTCTTTTTTTTTTTCTTTCTTTTCTTTCTTTCTTTCTTTCTTTCTTTCTTTCTTTCTTTTATCTTTCTTTCTTTCTTTCTTTCTTTCTTTCTTTCTTTCTTTCTTTCTTTCATTCTTTCTTGCTTCTTTCTTTCTTCTTTCTTTCATTCTTTCTTTCTTTCTTTCCTTCTTTCTTTCTTTCTTTCTTTCTTTTTCTTTCTTCCTTTTTTAATTCCTCATTTTTTCCCACGCTTCCAATTCACGTCTCCAGATTGTCATCTCCTCACTTTATCATGAGGGCTATCACTTATTTACACCATCTCTGCCGAGTGACCCGAGCGACCAGCAGGGCTGTTTTAGGGCTAAAAGCATTGAAGGACCCAAGTCAACATGGTGTCCAACGCAACCTGATAATAAGAAATTA
>JAXRKP010000298.1:7500-15000 GCA_037039925.1 Doris montereyensis | reverse complement strand
CAAACATCTTATCACAACCGGAAGATTTCACGGGATATGAAACAGACAGCCATAGAGAAAATGTGGGATGGACTGGCAGGGTGGATAGGAACACACAAAACTGTGGATATACTGGGATGGAATAGTAGGGTGGATAGGAACACACAAACCTGTAGATATACTGGGATGGACTGGCAGGGTGGATAGGAACACACAAACCTGTAGATATACTGGGATGGACTGGCAGGGTGGATAGGAACACACAAACCTGTATATATACTGGAATGGACTGCCAGGGTGGATAGAAACACACAAACCTGTAGATATACTGGAATGGACTGGCAGGGTGGATAGGAACACACAAAACTGTATATATACTGAGATGGACTGGCAGGGTGGATAGGAACACACAAACCTGTAGATATACTGGGATGGACTGGCAGGGTGGATGGAAACACAGAAACCTGTAGATATACTGGGATGGACTGACAGGGTGGATGAGAACACACAAACCTGTAGATATACTGGGATGGACTGGCAGGGTGGATGAGAACACACAAACCTGTAGATATACTGGGATGGACTGACAGGGTGGATAGGAACACACAAACCTGTAGATATGCTGGGATGGAATGGCAAGATGGATGAGAACACAAAAAACCTGTAGACATGCTGGAATGGACTGGCTGGGTCTATGGAAACACAGAAACCTGTAGACATGCTGGAATGGACTGGCTGGGTCTATGGAAACACACTAACCTGTAGATATGCTTGAATGGACTGGTAGGGGTGGATGGGAACACAGAAGCCTGTGAGATGCTAGAGTTAACTGACAGGGTGGATGAAAACATAGAAACCTGTGAGATGCTTGAGTTAACTGACAGGGTGGATGAGAACACAGAAACCTGTGAGATGCTAGAGTTAACTGACAGGGTGGATGGGAACACAGAAACCTGTGAGATGCTAGAGTTAACTGACAGGGTGGATGAGAACATAGAAACCTGTGAGATGCTAGAGTTAACTGACAGGGTGGATGAGAACATAGAAACATGTGAGATGCTAGAGTTAACTGACAGGGTGGATGGGAACATAGAAACCTGTGAGATGCTAGAGTTAACTGACAGGGTGGATGAGGAACATAGAAACCTGTGAGATGCTAGAGTTAACTGACAGGGTGGATGGGAACATAGAAACCTGTGAGATGCTAGAGTTAACTGACAGGGTGGACAAACATAGAAACCTGTGAGATGCTAGAGTTAACTGACAGGGTGGATGGGAACATAGAAACCTGTGAGATGCTAGAGTTAACTGACAGGGTGGATGGGGAACATAGAAACCTGTGAGATGCTAGAGTTAACTGACAGGGTGGGATGGAACATAGAAACAACCTGTAGATATGCTTGAATGGACTGACAGGGTGGATGGGAACATAGAAACCTGTAGATATGCTTGAATGGACTGGCAGAGTGGATGGGGACACAGAAACGTGTAGACATGCTTGAATGAACTGTCAGGTGGATGGGAACACAGAAACCTGTAGACATGCTTGAATGGACTGGCAGGATGGATGGAAACACAAAACTGTAGACATGCTTGAATGAACTGACAGGTGGATGGAAACAGAAACAAACTGTAGACATGCTTGAATGAACTGACAGGGTGGATGGGGAACACAGAAACCTGTGAGACATGTTGAATGGACTGACAGGGTGGATGGGAACACAGAAACCTGTAGACATGCTGAATGGACTGACAGGGTGGATGGGAACACAGAAACCTGTAGACATGCTGGAATGGACTGGCAGGAGGATGGGAACACAGAAACCTGTGTAACTGAGAGCGTATCGTACTCGATCTAGATCCAGAGTTTGGAATGGACAAACCAGGGTATCTATAATCAGCATTTGAAGTGATACAAAAACGAAAACATAGCATGTGCACCTATTCTTCATGATACGAAACCATTTAGCACATGCACCCTATTCTTCATGATACGAAACCATTTAGCACATGCTCCTATTCTTCACGATACGAAACCATTTAGCATATGCTCCTATTCTTCACGATACGAAACCATTTAGCACATGCTCCTATTCTTCATGATACGAAACCATTTAGCATATGCTCTATTCTTCACGATACGAAACCATTTAGCACATGCTCCTATTCTTCACGATACGAAACCATTTAGCACATGCTCCTTCTTCCTGATGCTCATTTAGCTATTCTTCACGATACGAAAACATTTAGCATATGCTCCTATTCTTCATGATACGAAAACATTTAGCATATGCTCCTATTCTTCAGGATATGAAAACATTTAGCACATGCTCCTATTCTTCATGATACGAAACCATTTAGCATATGCTCCTATTCTTCATGATACGAAACCATTTAGCACATGCTCCTATTCTTCATGATACGAAAACATTTAGCATATGCTCCTATTCTTCAGGGATACGAAACCATTAGAGCTGAAAAAAACCCCATGATTCCGGTGAGTCTAAACATTGCATTAAAGATTCGTAGAGAAAACCAGGTGTTAACTACATCTGTTCACTGATTTGAGATAAACCCCTTTTTTGTGTATATTTTACATTGCTGTTGTGATAGGATATTTCCTTTGGGATTCTGAGACTCCTAACATTCGCTGTGACGGCCAAAACGAGGTTCATTTGCATAATCTACTTGGCTCGTACCGTGCAAGACACCAGCCTTCCTCATTGAGCTAGGACTTCTGGGAAATGTAGTCTGGTAGCCTCATAAGCCACCTGGGAAGAGACAACTATTCATGAACAAAATCAAAGCAAAACATTAATGCAGACTTACCGACGTATGAAGGCCGGTAACTCAGTCGGTAGAGCGTCGGACTACCACCCAGGAGGCCCAAGTTTGATTCCCAATATGTTTTGGTCCTCCTGTTGACATAGCAAATGGCAAGGTAGGTTTACTTAGACTCGGCGAAAAAAAAAAAGTCGGCCTGGAAAGCAATGGCAAACTACCACACTATGCCGTTTGACTAGACAAAATCATTAAAAGTCGGTATGGAAAGCATTGGCAAACTACCACACTATACCGTTTGACTAGACAAAATCATTAAAAGTCAGCCTGGAAAGCAATGGCAAACTACCACACTGTGCCGTTTGACTAGACAAAATCATTAAAAGTCGGCCTGAAAGCAATGGCAAACTACCACACTGTGCCGTTTGACTAGAAAAATCAGGATTTTATTCTGATCCCCTCCCCCCCCAGGCTCAACTCTAAGTCTTTACTTTTCATTACTTTACTAACGTATGAAAAGCTTTCTTTTGTCAGAGATGAACAGATTTTGGTTGGCATTGGTCGTAATGCACTTCCTCCGTGGGGGGAAATGGGGTGTGATGTGGAAGCCACTGGTCCAATTCTGTCTCGTGCCCATGCGCTTTTTCGGTTTAGTATCCTTCTAGTTGTCCTGCTTATGTTTGTTTTTACCTTCAAGACAACTGCGACCCATAAAGCCGGAGTTTTCACGGTTGCTATAGAGCAGTGGTTCTTAACCTGTCTTCGATTGACCCCAAGGGTTCGGTGAGTGAATCTCAGGGGTTCGACGGAGCTTAAGACACACGGTTGTCTATCTGTTAAGAACTACTGCAATAGACTGAATCGGAGTTGTGTGATACTATTTCTGTTTCTGTCTGTTTGTGCCAGGTTTGACACTCCAACTGAGACATGCTGAGACATGCTGAGACATGCTGAGACATGCTGAGACATGCTGAGACATGCGTGTTAAGCGTCTTTCTGAGGGCTACGTCACGCCTTCCAAGGACTCAAACTCAGGACCGCATGGTCCCAAGTTCGACAGCCAAACTACTATACTAGACTACCGACTACACTTGTTAGTACATTACCGTTATGGTGTAGAGATCAGGAAATGTAGATGGATAGAAAGATAAGAATTTTCAATTCGAGCGTCAAGAGCACCTTTCTATACGGATCGGAAACTCGGCAACTAACGAAAACGACTATCAATAAACTGCAGTCATTCGTCAACAACTGTCGAAGAAAGATTCTCATGCCCATCATTGGCCTGGCCAATAAGAAATGAAAACCTCTGGAGAAAAACAAAGCTACAGAATACAGAGCTGAATTCGAAAGAAGAAGATGGAGATAGATCCATCACATTATGAGGAAGACAGCGACTAACATAACAAGACAAAGTCTAAAATGGAATCCACAGGGAAAAACGAAAAAGAGATACGTAGACAGAGATCCACATGGATAAGTGATATGGATTCGGACCTGAAAAAGGATGGCACACAGTTGGACAGAGGAGACAATATTCCAGTATAAAGGGAGATGGACGGTTTTACTTAGGTAATACCCACAACCAGGATGGAACGGCGTCTATAGAAACACTACTGTGTCTGACGTGGCATAGTCTTGCCATACATCTATTCGCACATCCATTACTTTGCTTCATCGATTGTGTGTTTGCGAACAATGCATATTTTTGACAGCTACTTGATCTACATTTTCTCTGTATTGACAATAACCGTTATTTTAAAATACACTTACTTCATTTCAGTAATTTTTCTTTTTTTCTTATACTCATAAATCGCCTTCTCATGTCAAGCATCTGAAATAAATAAAAAACCCCCCCCCAATAAAAAACATCCCAACCCCAACAGCAACAACAAAAGAAGCAACCCTTAACCCACTCGCCCCCTCCCCAAATAAACCCCCAAAACCAAAACAAAACTAAAAAGACCACCCCCAAAGAAAAGCAATGTCCCTCCCCCCAAAAACAAACAAAATAACAACAATAAACAAAGAAGCAACCCCTTCCCCCCCCAACACCACCAGCACAAAAATCTCAAAACACAACAGAACAACAGCAGCAACAACAACAGCTACATGAAGACAACCCCAACCCATCCCCCTTCCATTATCGGATTGATTCGGATTGATTAATAGATGACTGGACTCGGTGCAGGCACAAATAGGAGATGATGCGCCGCTCTAAAATCCATTAACTCCATGAAAAGCAAAAGTTAATAAAAGTTGCCCAACAATACTGTCCATGTCAGTTTTTGAATGTCGTTGAAAATGACTTTCGCTTGTCGCTTCCATTGGGCGTAAAGTCTCAGCCAGTGCAAACAATTTCAACTTCTTTTTAGGCTTTAGATTTGGCTCCGCAATTTCATCTTTTTGCTCATGATGGAAATTCTCAGCGCCTTCAGCAATGCTGTCTCTGTGTAAATATTGTTTTTGCTGGAATGTGTGCTTGGCCTTTCGGCATGAAGAGAAAATAAGAAAGAGATTCACCACAAATTTCCAACCTAGCCTCACCCCAAGGTCGTGGGAACAAAAATAAATGAAATAACTAGAGATATCATTAAACGAGAGGAACGGGCAGCGCAAGTGCAAGTAGTAACAGTACTTGCATCTCTATTATATCGTCAGACTTAAATCACGCACGTAGCAAGGATTCCAGACTTTGGTCGTGTTTGTCTCCTAAAGAGCCTCGGTGAGTAAACCACCCTTTCTAGATGGGTGGCAGGGTCCTTCCGCAGCCCTGGTTGTGCGAGATGGATCATTATTTCATCGATTTTTAGCAAACACTCCTCTCGGTTGTGGCAGGCGAAGCATTCATCCCTCGCTATTCCCTGCTCTGTGCCAGCACTAGACATGCGAGTCACTGCCGGACGTGAAAACACTGTCTTTCCCCCTACACTCTGGTGCTGAATTCGAGGCGGAAAAACTGTTGTAAAAAAAGAGTCTTGTTTCTCTGCTTTGTACAACGGTTAGAGTGTCCGGGTTTATTTTGGTTGTTCTTTTTTTGTTTGTTAGCTATTGTGAACATTGCCTGGACCTCTCGCAAGGACACAGGGAAAAGAATGTCTTTAGAGGTAAGTAGAAACTGCCTTTAGTTTGACCAACCAATAGATTTATCGATTGTCGTCGACTTGTATACAACGTATACAAAACACACATCTCATTGCTGCCAATGTGAATAAACGTGACAGGGCGTGTGTGTGTATCACAATGTGTGTGTGTGTGTGTGTGTGAGTGTGTGATGTATAGCTAGTTCTAGCCCTGAACCAAAATAGAATTAGATCTAGTCAGTTCCCCATTTGTGTGATCTAACATTAAGAAATCCACCGGAAGGCAAGAACCGCGATCGACGGCCTGCTATTATTGGCCGTGCCAGCATTTACAATCATCACAGATCAAAATCAATACGCGCCACTCCCCCCCTCTTCCCTTCCCCTCCCTCCATCCCTCCATCCATCCATCCATCCATCCATTCTCTCTCTCTCCATCCATCTCTCTCTCTCTCTCTCTCTCTCTCTCTCTCTCTCTCTCTCTCTCTCATCCGACTTCCTCCCCATCCACGTCCATCCACATCGTGTACACCATTCACAATGTGATCAATCTGGTAGCCTACGTAAAAATAGCTTTATGGACGTAGGCAAAAATATCTAGCAGCAAACACGAACACATAATATGGTCGGTCCCATGGTGGAGCGTTTCGCGGTTGGAGGCGACAGACAAACAGTAGTAGAGTTTGTCCTGGGAGATTAGAATTATTTAAATCATAGCCTTTGGCGTTATTGGATCTCCTACTACTTCGTACTCATTCGACTTTATTAATTTTTTGGCTTCAACAGCATTTTTCTTCTTCTTCTCAGGTCGTGTTAAGTTTTTCATTTGCAAGATAGACATGATCCCCAATGTAAATTAAGCTGTGGGTCTTAGCGAGGGAAGAATTACGACAGGAAGGGGAAATTGTAATTTTTATTGTTAGCGTATATTTTATAGGCATGTTTTTATTTCTCTAAACCTAACGGGAAACTGTATAGCTTGGGGAAGAAAGGATTTTGGTGACCGAGTCTTGGGAGGAGTGGGTTGGGGTAGGCTGATGATGGTAGATCAGCGTCAGTACAGGAGGTGATCATGTGGTCCACCCTTAGCGCTATAGAAACCGGTTTTATCTCAGGCTCTATTAGGTCCTTGACGTAGTAGGAAATTACAGGAGTAGTGATGTTTGCGAGGTTTAGCTGAAAGGCCTCGGTTTGAATTCACGTGTTGGCTACTTATATTACATTTTCACGGACGTCTGCGAGTTAACATTCCCTAGCCTACCCACCCCCCCCTCACCGTGCGTAACATTTTTGGGTTGTGTAGAAAGATGCGTAACACTTTTGGGCTGTGTAGAAAGAGGCGTAATACGTCTGGGTTGTGTGGAAAGATGCGTAACACTTTTGGGTTGTGTAGAAAGATGCGTAATACGTCTGGGCTGTGTGGAAAGATGCGTAACACTTTTGGGTTGTGTAGAAAGAGGCGTAATACGTCTGGGCAGTGTGGAAAGATGTGTAATACGTCTAGGCTGTGTGGAAAGAGGCGTAATACGTCTGGGCTGTGTAGAAAGAGGCATAATATGTCTGGGCTATGTAGAAAGAGGCATAATATGTCTGGGCTGTAGAAAGATGCGTAACACGTGTGGGCTGTGTAGAAAGATGTGTTATATGTCTGGGCTGT
>JAXRKP010002979.1:10000-28924 GCA_037039925.1 Doris montereyensis | reverse complement strand
ACTATATCAATTTGTCTTTGTCTTATCAGAAGGGACACTAGATCGATTTGTCTTTGTCTTATCATAAGGGATCACTATATCAATTTGTCTTTGTCTTTATTCAGAAGGGACACTAGATCGATTTGTCTTTGTCTTATCATAAGGGACACTATATCAATTTGTCTTTGTCTTATCAGAAGGGACACTAGATCGATTTGTCTTTGTCTTATCATTAAGGGACACTATATCAATTTGTCTTTGTCTTATCAGAAGGGACACTAGATCGATTTGTCTTTGTCTTATCATAAGGGCCACTAGATTGATTTGTCTTTGTCTTATCATAAGGGCCACTAGATCGATTTGTCATTGTCTTATCATAAGGGACAATATATCGATTTGTCTTTGTCTCATCATAAGGGCAACTAGATCGATTTGTCATTATCTTATCATAAGGGACACTATATCGATTTGTCTTTGTCTTATCATAAGTAACACTATATCGATTTGTCATTATCTTATCATAAGGGACACTATATCGATTTGTCATTATCTTATCATAAGGGACACTATATCGATTTGTCATTATCTTATCATAAGGGACACTAGATCGATTTGTATTTGTCTTATCATAAGTAACACTACATCGATTTGTATTTGTCTTATCATAAGTAACACTACATCGATTTGTATTTGTCTTATCATAAGTAACACTAGATCGATTTGTATTTGTCTTATCATAAGTAACACTACATCGATTTGTCATTGTCTTATCATAAGGGACACTACATCGATTTGTCATTGTCTTATCATAAGGGACACTATATCGATTTGTCATTGTCTTATCATAAGTAACACTACATCGATTTGTATTTGTCTTATCATAAGTAACACTACATCGATTTGTCTTGTCTTATCATAAGGGACACTACATCGATTTGTCATTGTCTTATCATAAGTAACACTATATCGATTTGTCATTGTCTTATCATAAGTAACACTACATCGATTTGTATTTGTCTTATCATAAGGGACACTACATCGATTTGTATTTGTCTTATCATAAGGGACACTATATCGATTTGTCATTGTCTTATCATAAGTAACACTACATCGATTTGTATTTGTCTTATCATAAGTAACACTACATCGATTTGTCTTGTCTTATCATAAGGGACACTACATCGATTTGTCATTGTCTTATCATAAGTAACACTACATCGATTTGTCTTTGTCTTATCATAAGAAACACTACATCGATTTGTATTTGTCTTATCATAAGGGACACTATATCGATTTGTCATTGTCTTATCATAAGGGCAACTAGATCGATTTGTCTTTGTCTTATCATAAGGGCAACTAGATTGATTTGTCTTTGTCTTATCATAAGGGCAACTAGATTGATTTGTCTTTGTCTTATCATAAGGGCAACTAGATCGATTTGTCTTTGTCTTATCATAAGGGCAACTAGATTGATTTGTCTTTGTCTTATCATAAGGGCAATTCAGATCGATTTGTCTTTGTCTTATCAAGGCAACTAGATTTGGATTTGTCTTTGTCTTATCATAAGGGCAACTAGATTGATTTGTCTTTGTCTTATCATCAGGCAAATTCAGATTGATTTGTCTTTGTCTTATCATGTAGGGGCAATCTATATTGATTTGTCTTTGTCTTATCATAAGGGCACTAGATCGATTTGTCTTTGTCTTATCATAAGGGACACTACATCGATTTGTCTTTGTCTTATCATAAGGGCCACTAGATCGATTTGTCTTTTGTATTCACCCTCCCAACCCCGCCCACATAAATTAGTTTTTTTTCTGAGTTTATCGAGCCATGTCAATCAAATAAAGTATATGTCTATGGATATAATTGTAACCTGGCTTGCTTAATTGCAATTGCTCCCAATCAAACATAGGCCATGCGATCTCAGGTGTGAATTATAGGGAAATAACACAATGTGTGGAAAGAATTATAGGGAAATAACACCCAGGTGTAGAAAGAATTATAGGGAAATAACACCCAGGTGTAGAAAGAATTATAGGGAAATAACACCCAGGTGTAGAAAGAATTATAGGGAAATAACACCCAGGTGTAGAAAGAATTATAGGGAAATAACACCAAGGTGTAGAAAGAATTATAGGGAAATAACACCAAGGTGTAGGAAAGAATTATAGGGAAATAACACCAAGGTGTAGAAAGAATTATAACAACAACAACATATACCTAGTACAAATAGATAGTGCAAACCTGGCAACAACAACAACAGATACAACAAATAGATAGAGCAAACTTGGCAACAACAACAACAGATACCTAGTACAAATAGATAGAGCAAACTTTGGCAACAACAACAACAACAACAACAGACCTTTAATAACAATAACAACAACAGACCTTCAATAACAACAACAACAACCTAGTACAACAACATAGAACAGACCTTCAACAACAACAACAACAACAGACCTTCAATAACAACAACAACATAACAGACCTTCAATAACAACAACAACAACAACAGAGCTTCAATAACAACAACAACAACAGACCTTCAAATAGATAAGAAAACAACAACAACAACAGACCTTCAATAACAACAACAACAACAACAGACCTTCAATAACAACAACAACAGACCTTCAATAACAACAACAACAACAACAACAACAACACCTTCAATAATAGAGCAAACTTGACAACAGACCTTCAATAACAACAATAAAATAGATAGACCAAACTAACAACAACAACAACAGACCTTCAATAACAACAACAACAACAGACCTTCAATAACAACAACAACAGAACACCTTCAATAACAACAACAACAACACCTCCAATAACAACACAAACAACAGACCTCCAATAACAACAACAACAAGACAATAACAACAACAACAACAACAACAGATACCTACAACAACAAAGAATAGACCAAATAACAACAACAACAACAGACCTTCAATAACAACAACAACAACAACAACAACAGACCTTCTAATACAACAACAACAACAACAGACCTTCAATAACAACAACAACAACAGACAACAACAACAACAACAACAACAACAACAACAGACCTTCAATGACAGCAACACCAACAACAACAACACCTTCAATAACAACAACAACATACCTTCAATTACAACAACAACAGACCTTCAATAACAACAACAACAACAACAGACAACAACAGATACAAACTAGTACAAAGATAACAGAGCAAACTTGACAAAAGAACAACAACAACAACAGATACCTAGTACAAAGAGATAGAGCAAACTTGACAACAACAACAACAACAACAACAACAGATACCTAGTATAAAGAGACAGAGCAAACTTGGACAACAACACAACAGATACCTAGTACAAAGAGACAGGGCAAACTGACAACAACAACAACAACAACAACAACAACAACAGATACCTAGTACAAAGAGTTTCCTGTTGTTGTCAAGTGACAGTTGCTGGGGATGCTAGTAGATCCTTTTTTCCTTCCTTTTCACTTTTTTACTTTTTCTTCTCATCTTGCTTTTTCCTCTTATTCAAACCTTGAGATCGCCGCATATGGGGGACTGAGTAAATGTACATATATCCAAGTAGTTGCTAAAGGGCGGTTAGTGGGTGTTAAGGTATGTCCTATTTTTTCTTTACACTCTTTTTTTTTCATCTCGCTATTTCTCTAAATTCATCTCAAGATTACTGCATATATTATGGTGGACGCGGTAAATTTCGATGAAACTAAATGGCTGCCAAAGTTTTATTTGCCCATGTCCTGTAGCTACGGTGGTCCCCCCTCCCCCCCCGCCTTCTGTCCCTATTGCCAGCTATCTTACTAGCAGCAGGTATTACAGTGACTCTATTCATTATATAACCTGGGACCTGATTTATTTACAGGTATATTATTTACCTTCAATGACTTCATGGCCAGGTGAAGTGTTTACTTATCGTTATTCAAAACTAAATACAATGACACTGCCATATACAGCTAGCTATTCACACACACACACACACACACACACACACACACACACACTCATCATAATAAACTGAGACTCACATAAAACACCCACACACACACACACACAATGACGAACATATTACACGCAAAAAAATTCTGAGATATCGCAAACGCAGGTCCCAAACAAACGAGAGGAATGGGGGGGGGGGCGAACTTGTAATCAAACGTCGTTCTTTTGACCTCAAACTTAAACAGACAGCAGACGGTAACGGTACTGTAACGCACTTTGCTTCCAAGTTTATAAGCTTATGTCATTGAAAAATCCCCCCCCCACTCCATTAATTGTGGGAACGTTTAGGTGAGAGATGAATGAAGAGGATACAGAGTACAGAAACAAAAGTTTGACTTATCATCAACGTCCACCCACCACACACACGTCATCGCACCAGTATTCACAGTTCGTTGATTTACAGTGCAATAACCAGTTATCATGGGAATGCATAAGTTCATCTGATGGTGTGTTTGCTTGACTGATGATGTAACCATCATAAAAGATTGTGTTCAATAGTCTCGTAGGCTAAAGATCACTGGGTAGACTAGCTTGTGTTCAATAGACTTGCAGGGTTAGCATCGGTGGGTAGACTAGCTTGTGTTCAATAGACTGTTGGTTAACGCTGGGCAAACCAGTCTGACTGGTGGTTAGACTAAACCAGCTTGCGTTCAATAGACTGTTGGTTAGCATCGCTGGGTAAACTAGCTTGTGTTCAATAGACTGTAGGCTAGCATCGCTGGGTAAACTAGCTTGTGTTCAATAGACTGTAGGCTAGCATCGCTGGTTAAACTAGCTTGTGTTCAATAGACTGTATGCTAGCATCAATGAGTAGACTAGTTCGTGTTCAATAGACTGTATGCTAGCATCAATGGGTAGACTAGTTTGTGTTCAATAGACTGTATGCTAGCATCAATGAGGGTAAACTAGCTTGTGTTCAATAGACTGTATGCTAGCATCAATGAGTAGACTAGTTGTGTTCAATAGACTGTATGCTAGCATCAATGGGCAGACTAGTTCGTGTTCAATAGACTGTATGCTACCATGAGTAGACAATTCAATAGACTGTATGCTAGATCTACTTCGTGTTCAATAGACTGTATGCTAGCAAACCATCAATGAGTATCAATGAGCAGACTACTAGTTTGTGTTCAATAGACTGTATGCTACCATCAATGAGTAGACTAGTTGCTTCAATAGACTGTAGAAAAGAGTAGACTAGCTTGTGTTCAATAGACTGTATGCTACCATCAACTGAGTAGACTAGTTCGTGTTCAATAGACTGTATGCTAGCATCAATGAGCAGAATAGTTCTAGTGTTCAATAGACTGTATGCTACCATCAATGAGTAGACTAATTCGTGTTCAATAGACTGTATGCTACCATCAATGGGTAGACTAGTTCGTGTTCAATAGACTGTATGCTACCATCAATACGTAGACTAGTTCGTGTTCAATAGACTGTATGCTACCATCAATGAGTAGAACTAGTTCGTGTTCAATAGACTGTATGCTACCATCAATGGGTAGACTAGCTCGTGTTCAATAGACTGTATGCTACCATCAATGAGTAGACTAGTTCGTGTTCAATAGACTGTATGCTAGCATCAATGGGCAGACTAGTTCGTGTTCAATAGACTGTATGCTAGCATCAATGGGTAGACTAGTTCCGTGTTCAATAGACTGTATGCTAGCATCAATGGGTAGACTAGTTCGTGTTCAATAGACTGTATGCTAGCATCAATGAGTAGACTAGTTCGTGTTCAATAGACTGTATGCTAGCATCAATGGGTAGACTAGTTCCGTGTTCAATAGACTGTATGCTAGCATCAATGAGCAGAATAGATCGTGTTCAATAGACTGTATGCTAGTCAATGGTAGACTTCAATAGACTGTATGCTAGCATCAATGGGCAGACTAGTTCATGTTCAATAGACTGTATGCTACCATCAATGGGTAGACTAGTTTGTGTTCAATAGACTGTATGCTACCATCAATGGGTAGACTAGTTCGTGTTCAATAGACTGTATGCTACCATCAATGAGTAGACTAGTTCGTGTTCAATAGACTGTATGCTAGCATCAATGGGTAGACTAGAGTAGACTTGTGTTCAATAGACTGTATGCTAGCATCAATGAGCAGAATAGTTCGTGTTCAATAGACTGTATGCTAGCATCAATCAATGAGTAGACTAGTTCGTGTTCAATAGACTGTATGCTACCATCAATGAGCAGAAAAGTTCGTGTTCAATAGACTAGTTCGTGTTCAATAGACTGTATGCTACCATCAATGAGTAGACTAGTTCGTGTTCAATAGACTGTATGCTACCATCAATGAGTAGACTAGTTCGTATTCAATAGACTGTATGCTACCATCAATGAGTAGACTAGTTCGTGTTCAATAGACTGTATGCTACCATCAATGAGTAGACTAGTTGTGTTCAATAGACTGTATGCTAGCATCAATGGGTAGACTAGTTCGTGTTCAATAGACTGTATGCTACCATCAATGAGTAGACTAGTTCGTGTTCAATAGACTGTATGCTACCATCAATGAGTAGACTAGTTCGTGTTCAATGTACTGTATGCTAGTTCAATGACTGAGCAGATTGCAATGAGTAGACTAGTGTTCAATAGACTGTATGATTAGCATCAATGAGTAGACTAGTTCGTGTTCAATAGACTGTATGCTATTATCATCAATGAGTAGACTAGTTCGTGTTCAATAGACTGTATGTTAGTATCGCTAACCAGGTAGAGTAGGCTAAAGACCATGGGTAAACTAGCTTGTATTCAATGGACTGTAGGTTAGCATTCCTGGGTAGACTAGCTTGTGTTCAATAGACTCTAGGCTAGCATTGCTAGGTAGACTAGCTTGTGTTCAATAGACTGTAGGTTAGTATCGGGGCATTTAGAATGCAGTTCAATAGACTCTAGGCTAGCATGCTGGGTAGAATAGCTTGTGTTTAATAGACTGTACGTTGTCGCTGGGTAGACTAGCTTGTGTTCAATAGACTGTATGCTAGTATCGCTAAAAGTTGACTAGCTTGTGTTCAGTAGACTGTAGGCTAGCATTGCTGGGTTGACTAGCTTGTGTTCAGTAGACTGTAGGCTAGCATCGCTGGGTAGACTAGCTTGTGTTCAATAGACTGTAGGCTAGCATTGCTGGGTAGACTAGCTGGTGTTCAATAGACTGTAGGCTAGTATCGCTGGATAGACTAGCTTGTGTTTAAATAGACTGTGGGATAGCATTGCTGGGTAGACTAGCTTGTGTTTAAATAGCCTGTAGGGTAACATTGCTGGATAGACTAACTTGTGTTAAATAGCATGTAGGGTAACATCATGGGTAGACTAACTTGTGTTAAATAGACTGTAGGGTAACATCACTGGGTAGACTAGCTTGTGTTAAATAGCCTGTAGGTAACATCGCTGGGCAGACTAGCTTGTGTTAAATAGCCTGTAGGGTAACATCGCTGGGTAGACTATCCTGGCTTGTAGCCTTTGTAGTGGGTAACATCGCTGGATAGACTAGCTTGTGTTCAGTAGACTGTACAAGCATCGCTGGGTAGACTAGCTTGTGTTCCAGTAGACTGTGGCTAGCATCGCTGGGTAGACTAGCTTGTGTTCAGTAGACTGTAGCTAGCATCGCTGCGTAGACTAGCTTGTTCAATAGACTGTAGGTTAGCATCGCTGGGTAGACTAGCTTGTGTTCAGTAGACTGTGGCTAGCGTCGCTGGATAGACAGCTTGTGTTCAATAGACGTAGGTTAGCATCAGCTGGGTAGACTAACTTGTGGTATATGGGCACAACAGGCTAGCATCACTGGGTAGACCTAACGTATTCAGTGAACTGTAGAAATGAGTAGACTGTTCGCGTTCAGTAGACTGTAGCTAGAATGAAATGAGTAGACTCGTTTGTGTTCAGTAGACTATAGCTAGCATCAAAGGAGTAGACTCGTTCGCGTTCAATAGACAGTAGGCTAGCATCAAAGGAGTAGACTCGTTCGCGTTCAATAGACAGTAGGCTAGCATCAAAGGAGTAGACTCGTTCGCGTTCAATAGACAGTAGGCTAGCATCAAAGGAGTAGACTCGTTCGCGTTCAGTAGACAGTAGGCTAGCATCAAAGGAGTAGACTCGTTCGCGTTCAATAGACAGTAGCTAGCATCAAAGGAGTAGACTCGTTCGCGTTCAATAGACAGTAGGCTATAGCTAGCATCAAAGGAGTAGACTCGTTCGCGTTCAATAGACAGTAGGCTATAGCTAGCATCAAAGGAGTAGACTCGTTCGCGTTCAATAGACAGTAGGCTATAGCTAGCATCAAAGGAGTAGACTCGTTCGCGTTCAATAGACAGTAGGCTATAGCTAGCATCAAAGGAGTAGACTCGTTCGCGTTCAATAGACAGTAGGCTGTAGCTAGAATCAAAGGAGTAGACTCGTTCGCGTTCAATAGACTGTAGCTAGAATCAAAGGAGTAGACTCGTTCGCGTTCAATAGACAGTAGGCTATAGCTAGCATCAAAGGAGTAGACTCGTTCGCGTTCAATAGACAGTAGGCTATAGCCAGCATCAAAGGAGTAGACTCGTTCGCGTTCAATAGACAGTAGGCTAGCATCAAAGGAGTAGACTCGTTCGCGTTCAATAGACAGTAGGCTAGCATCAAAGGAGTAGACTCGTTCGCGTTCAATAGACAGTAGGCTATAGCTAGCATCAAAGGAGTAGACTCGTTCGCGTTCAATAGACAGTAGGCTATAGCTAGCATCAAAGGAGTAGACTCGTTCGCGTTCAATAGACAGTAGGCTAGCATCAAAGGAGTAGACTCGTTCGCGTTCAATAGACAGTAGGCTAGCATCAAAGGAGTAGACTCGTTCGCGTTCAATAGACAGTAGCTAGCATCAAAGGAGTAGACTCGTTCGCGTTCAATAGACAGTAGGCTAGCATCAAAGGAGTAGACTCGTTCGCGTTCAATAGACAGTAGGCTAGCATCAAAGGAGTAGACTCGTTCGCGTTCAATAGACAGTAGGCTAGCATCAAAGGAGTAGACTCGTTCGCGTTCAATAGACAGTAGACTATAGCTAGCATCAAAGGAGTAGACTCGTTCGCGTTCAATAGACTATAGCTAGCATCAAATGAGTAGACTCGTTCGCGTTCAATAGACTATAGCTAGCATCAAAGGAGTAGACTCGTTCGCGTTCAATAGACAGTAGACTATAGCTAGCATCAAAGGAGTAGACTCGTTCGCGTTCAATAGACAGTAGGCTATAGCTAGCATCAAAGGAGTAGACTCGTTCGCGTTCAATAGACAGTAGACTATAGCTAGCATCAAAGGAGTAGACTCGTTCGCGTTCAATAGACAGTAGACTATAGCTAGCATCAAAGGAGTAGACTCGTTCGCGTTCAATAGATAGTAGGCTATAGCTAGCATCAAAGGAGTAGACTCGTTCGCGTTCAATAGACAGTAGGCTATAGCTAGCATCAAAGGAGTAGACTCGTTCGCGTTCAATAGACTGTAGCTAGAATCAGAGGAGTAGACTCGTTCGCGTTCAGTAGACTGTAGCTAGAATCAGAGGAGTAGACTCGTTTGCGTTCAATAGACTCAGGGTAGAATCAGAGGAGTAGACTCGTTCGCGTTCAGTAGGCTATAGCTAGAATCAGACGAGTAGACTCGTTCGCGTTCAATAGACTGTAGCTAGAATCAAAGGAGTAGACTCGTTCGCGTTCAATAGACAGTAGGCTATAGCTAGCATCAAAGGAGTAGACTCGTTCGCGTTCAATAGACAGTGGGCTATAGCTAGCATCAAAGGAGTAGAGTCGTTCGCGTTCAATAGACAGTAGGCTATAGCTAGCATCAAAGGAGTAGACTCGTTCGCGTTCAATAGACAGTAGCTAGCATCAAAGGAGTAGACTCGTTCGCGTTCAATAGACAGTAGCTAGCATCAAATGAGTAGACTCGTTCGCGTTCAATAGACAGTAGCTAGCATCAAAGGAGTAGACTCGTTCGCGTTCAATAGACAGTAGGCTATAGCTAGCATCAAAGGAGTAGACTCGTTCGCGTTCAATAGACAGTAGGCTATAGCTAGCATCAAAGGAGTAGACTCGTTCGCGTTCAATAGACAGTAGGCTATAGCTAGCATCAAAGGAGTAGACTCGTTCGCGTTCAATAGACAGTAGGCTATAGCTAGCATCAAAGGAGTAGACTCGTTCGCGTTCAATAGACAGTAGGCTATAGCTAGCATCAAAGGAGTAGACTCGTTCGCGTTCAATAGACAGTAGACTATAGCGAGCATCAAAGGAGTAGACTCGTTCGCGTTCAATAGACAGTAGGCTATAGCTAGCATCAAAGGAGTAGACTCGTTCGCGTTCAATAGACAGTAGACTATAGCTAGAATCAAAGGAGTAGACTCGTTCGCGTTCAATAGACAGTAGGCTAGCATCAAAGGAGTAGACTCGTTCGCGTTCAATAGACAGTAGGCTAGCATCAAAGGAGTAGACTCGTTCGCGTTCAATAGACAGTAGACTATAGCTAGCATCAAAGGAGTAGACTCGTTCGCGTTCAATAGACAGTAGGCTAGCATAAAAGGAGTAGACTCGTTCGCGTTCAATAGACAGTAGGCTAGCATCAAAGGAGTAGACTCGTTCGCGTTCAATAGACAGTAGGCTAGCATCAAAGGAGTAGACTCGTTCGCGTTCAATAGACAGTAGACTATAGCTAGCATCAAAGGAGTAGACTCGTTCGCGTTCAATAGACAGTAGACTATAGCTAGCATCAAAGGAGTAGACTCGTTTGTGTTCAATAGACAGTAGGCTAGCATCAAAGGAGTAGACTCGTTCGCGTTCAATAGACAGTAGACTATAGCTAGCATCAAAGGAGTAGACTCGTTTGTGTTCAATAGACAGTAGACTATAGCTAGCATCAAAGGAGTAGACTCGTTCGCGTTCAATAGACAGTAGACTATAGCTAGCATCAAATGAGTAGACTCGTTCGCGTTCAATAGACTATAGCTAGCATCAAAGGAGTAGACTCGTTCGCGTTCAATAGACAGTAGGCTATAGCTAGCATCAAAGGAGTAGACTCGTTCGCGTTCAATAGACAGTAGGCTATAGCTAGCATCAAAGGAGTAGACTCGTTCGCGTTCAATAGATAGTAGGCTAGCATCAAATGAGTAGACTCGTTCGCGTTGGGTAGACTAGCTTGTGTTCAGTAGACTGTAGCCTAGCATCACTGGGTAGACTAGCTTGTGTTCAGTAGACTGTAGGCTAGCATCGCTGGGTAGACTAGCTTGTGTTATCTAGACTGTAGGCTAGCATCACTGGGTAGACTAGCTTGTGTTCAGTAGACTGTAGGCTAGCATCGCTGGGTAGACTAGCTTGTGTTCAGTAGACTGTAGGCTAGTATCAAAGGAGTAGAGTCGTTCGCGTTCAATAGACAGTAGGCTAGCATCAATGGGTAAACTAGATTGTGTAGCTAGTATGAAATGAGTAGACTGTTCGCGTTCAGTAGACTGTAGCTAGAATGAAATGAGTAGACTCGTTTGTGTTCAGTAGACTATAGCTAGCATCAAAGGAGTAGACTCGTTCGCGTTCAATAGACAGTAGGCTAGCATCAAAGGAGTAGACTCGTTCGCGTTCAATAGACAGTAGGCTAGCATCAAAGGAGTAGACTCGTTCGCGTTCAATAGACAGTAGGCTAGCATCAAAGGAGTAGACTCGTTCGCGTTCAGTAGACAGTAGGCTAGCATCAAAGGAGTAGACTCGTTCGCGTTCAATAGACAGTAGCTAGCATCAAAGGAGTAGACTCGTTCGCGTTCAATAGACAGTAGGCTAGCATCAAATGAGTAGACTCGTTCGCGTTCAATAGACAGTAGGCTAGCATCAAAGGAGTAGACTCGTTCGCGTTCAATAGACAGTAGGCTAGCATCAAAGGAGTAGACTCGTTCGCGTTCAATAGACAGTAGGCTAGCATCAAAGGAGTAGACTCGTTCGCGTTCAATAGACAGTAGACTATAGCTAGCATCAAAGGAGTAGACTCGTTCGCGTTCAATAGACAGTAGACTATAGCTAGCATCAAAGGAGTAGACTCGTTTGTGTTCAATAGACAGTAGGCTAGCATCAAAGGAGTAGACTCGTTCGAGTTCAATAGACAGTAGACTGTAGCTAGCATCAAAGGAGTAGAGTCGTTCGCGTTCAATAGACAGTAGACTATAGCTAGCATCAAAGGAGTAGACTCGTTTGTGTTCAATAGACAGTAGACTATAGCTAGCATCAAAGGAGTAGACTCGTTTGTGTTCAATACACAGTAGGCTATAGCTAGCATCAAAGGAGTAGACTCGTTCGCGTCCAATAGACAGTAGACTATAGCTAGCATCAAAGGAGTAGACTCGTTTGTGTTCAATAGACAGTAGACTATAGCTAGCATCAAAGGAGTAGACTCGTTCGCGTTCAATAGACAGTAGACTATAGCTAGCATCAAATGAGTAGACTCGTTCGCGTTCAATAGACTATAGCTAGCATCAAAGGAGTAGACTCGTTCGCGTTCAATAGACAGTAGGCTATAGCTAGCATCAAATGAGTAGACTCGTTCGCGTTCAATAGACAGTAGGCTATAGCTAGCATCAAAGGAGTAGACTCGTTCGCGTTCAATAGACAGTAGGCTAGCATCAAAGGAGTAGACTCGTTCGCATTCAATAGACAGTAGGCTAGCATCAAATGAGTAGACTCGTTCGCGTTCAATAGACAGTAGGCTAGCATCAAAGGAGTAGACTCGTTCGCGCTCAATAGACAGTAGCTAGCATCAAAGGAGTAGACTCGTTCGCGTTCAATAGACAGTAGGCTAGCATCAAATGAGTAGACTCGTTCGCGTTCAATAGACAGTAGGCTAGCATCAAAGGAGTAGACTCGTTCGCGTTCAATAGACAGTAGGCTAGCATCAAAGGAGTAGACTCGTTCGCGTTCAATAGACAGTAGACTATAGCCAGCATCAAAGGAGTAGACTCGTTCGCGTTCAATAGACTATAGCTAGCATCAAATGAGTAGACTCGTTCGCGTTCAATAGACTATAGCTAGCATCAAAGGAGTAGACTCGTTCGCGTTCAATAGACAGTAGACTATAGCTAGCATCAAAGGAGTAGACTCGTTCGCGTTCAATAGACAGTAGGCTATAGCTAGCATCAAAGGAGTAGACTCGTTCGCGTTCAATAGACTATAGCTAGCATCAAAGGAGTAGACTCGTTCGCGTTCAATAGACAGTAGGCTATAGCTAGCATCAAAGGAGTAGATTCGTTCGCGTTCAATAGACAGTAGGCTATAGCTAGCATCAAAGGAGTAGACTCGTTCGCGTTCAATAGACTGTAGCTAGAATCAGAGGAGTAGACTCGTTCGCGTTCAGTAGACTGTAGCTAGAATGAAATGAGTAGACTCGTTCGCGTTCAGTAGACTGTAGCTAGAATCAGAGGAGTAGACTCGTTCGCGTTCAATAGACTCAGGGTAGAATCAGAGGAGTAGACTCGTTCGCGTTCAGTAGACTGTAGCTAGAATCAGAGGAGTAGACTCGTTCGCGTCCAATAGACAGTAGACTATAGCGAGCATCAAAGGAGTAGACTCGTTTGTGTTCAATAGACAGTAGACTATCATTAATAGATAGACTAGTTCGTCTTCGTTGAATAGGTAGACTATCAGTGAAAACAGATAGACTAGTTCATCTTCAATAGACAGTAGACTATCATTAATAGATAGACTAGTTCATCTTTCAATAGACAGTAAACTATCATTGATGTAGACTAGCTCATCTTCTGAACAGGGACAGCAGACTATCACGATGGGTAGACTAGTTCATCTTCAATAGACAGTAGACTGTCATTACGGTAGACTAGTTCATCTTCACAGACAGTAGACTATCATTGATGGGTAGACTAGTTCATCTTCAATAGACAGTAGGCTAGCATCAAATGAGTAGACTCGTTCGCGTTCAATAGACAGTAGGCTAGCATCAAAGGAGTAGACTCGTTCGCGTTCAATAGACAGTAGGCTAGCATCAAAGGAGTAGACTCGTTCGCGTTCAATAGACAGTAGGCTAGCATCAAAGGAGTAGACTCGTTCGCGTTCAATAGACAGTAGACTATAGCTAGCATCAAAGGAGTAGACTCGTTCGCGTTCAATAGACAGTAGACTATAGCTAGCATCAAAGGAGTAGACTCGTTTGTGTTCAATAGACAGTAGGCTAGCATCAAAGGAGTAGACTCGTTCGCGTTCAATAGACAGTAGACTGTAGCTAGCATCAAAGGAGTAGAGTCGTTCGCGTTCAATAGACAGTAGACTATAGCTAGCATCAAAGGAGTAGACTCGTTTGTGTTCAATAGACAGTAGACTATAGCTAGCATCAAAGGAGTAGACTTGTTTGTGTTCAATACACAGTAGGCTATAGCTAGCATCAAAGGAGTAGACTCGTTCGCGTTCAATAGACAGTAGACTATAGCTAGCATCAAATGAGTAGACTCGTTTGTGTTCAATAGACAGTAGACTATAGCTAGCATCAAAGGAGTAGACTCGTTCGCGTTCAATAGACAGTAGACTATAGCTAGCATCAAATGAGTAGACTCGTTCGCGTTCAATAGACTATAGCTAGCATCAAAGGAGTAGACTCGTTCGCGTTCAATAGACAGTAGGCTATAGCTAGCATCAAAGGAGTAGACTCGTTCGCGTTCAATAGACAGTAGGCTATAGCTAGCATCAAAGGAGTAGACTCGTTTGTGTTCAATACACAGTAGGCTATAGCTAGCATCAAAGGAGTAGACTCGTTCGCGTTCAATAGACAGTAGGCTAGCATCAAAGGAGTAGACTCGTTCGCGTTCAATAGACAGTAGGCTATAGCTAGCATCAAAGGAGTAGACTCGTTCGCGTTCAATAGACAGTAGGCTAGCATCAAATGAGTAGACTCGTTCGCGTTCAATAGACAGTAGGCTAGCATCAAAGGAGTAGACTCGTTCGCGTTCAATAGACAGTAGCTAGCATCAAAGGAGTAGACTCGTTCGCGTTCAATAGACAGTAGGCTAGCATCAAATGAGTAGACTCGTTCGCGTTCAATAGACAGTAGGCTAGCATCAAAGGAGTAGACTCGTTCGCGTTCAATAGACAGTAGGCTAGCATCAAAGGAGTAGACTCGTTCGCGTTCAATAGACAGTAAACTATAGCTAGCATCAAAGAAGTAGACTCGTTCGCGTTCAATAGACTATAGCTAGCATCAAATGAGTAGACTCGTTCGCGTTCAATAGACTATAGCTAGCATCAAAGGAGTAGACTCGTTCGCGTTCAATAGACAGTAGACTATAGCTAGCATCAAAGGAGTAGACTCGTTCGCGTTCAATAGACAGTAGGCTATAGCTAGCATCAAAGGAGTAGACTCGTTCGCGTTCAATAGACAGTAGGCTATAGCTAGCATCAAAGGAGTAGACTCGTTCGCGTTCAATAGACAGTAGGCTATAGCTAGCATCAAAGGAGTAGACTCGTTCGCGTTCAATAGACTGTAGCTAGAATCAGAGGAGTAGACTCGTTCGCGTTCAGTAGACTGTAGCTAGAATCAGAGGAGTAGACTCGTTCGCGTTCAATAGACTCAGGGTAGAATCAGAGGAGTAGACTCGTTCGCGTTCAGTAGACTGTAGCTAGAATCAGAGGAGTAGACTCGTTCGCGTTCAATACACTGTAGCTAGAATCAAAGGAGTAGACTCGTTCGCGTTCAATAGACAGTAGGCTATAGCTAGCATCAAAGGAGTAGACTCGTTCGCGTTCAATAGACAGTAGGCTATAGCTAGCATCAAAGGAGTAGACTCGTTCGCGTTCAATAGACAGTAGGCTATAGCTAGCATCAAAGGAGTAGACTCGTTCGCGTTCAATAGACAGTAGCTAGCATCAAAGGAGTAGACTCGTTCGCGTTCAATAGACAGTAGCTAGCATCAAAGGAGTAGACTCGTTCGCGTTCAATAGACAGTAGCTAGCATCAAAGGAGTAGACTCGTTCGCGTTCAATAGACAGTAGACTATAGCTAGCATCAAAGGAGTAGACTCGTTCGCGTTCAATAGACAGTAGGCTATAGCTAGCATCAAAGGAGTAGACTCGTTCGCGTTCAATAGACAGTAGGCTATAGCTAGAATCAAAGGAGTAGACTCGTTCGCGTTCAATAGACAGTAGGCTATAGCTAGCATCAAAGGAGTAGACTTGTTCGCGTTCAATAGACAGTAGACTATAGCTAGCATCAAAGGAGTAGACTCGTTCGCGTTCAATAGACAGTAGGCTAACATCAAATGAGTAGACTCGTTCGCGTTCAATAGACAGTAGGCTAGCATCAAAGGAGTAGACTCGTTCGCGTTCAATAGACAGTAGCTAGCATCAAAGGAGTAGACTCGTTCGCGTTCAATAGACAGTAGGCTAGCATCAAAGGAGTAGATTCGTTCGCGTTCAATAGACAGTAGGCTAGCATCAAAGGAGTAGACTCGTTCGCGTTCAATAGACAGTAGGCTAGCATCAAAGGAGTAGACTCGTTCGCGTTCAATAGACAGTAGACTATAGCTAGCATCAAAGGAGTAGATTCGTTCGCGTTCAATAGACAGTAGACTATAGCTAGCATCAAAGGAGTAGACTCGTTTGTGTTCAATAGACAGTAGGCTAGCATCAAAGGAGTAGACTCGTTCGCGTTCAATAGACAGTAGACTGTAGCTAGCATCAAAGGAGTAGACTCGTTCGCGTTCAATAGACAGTAGACTATAGCTAGCATCAAAGGAGTAGACTCGTTTGTGTTCAATACACAGTAGGCTATAGCTAGCATCAAAGGAGTAGACTCGTTCGCGTTCAATAGACAGTAGGCTATAGCTAGCATCAAAGGAGTAGACTCGTTCGCGTTCAATAGACAGTAGACTATAGCTAGCATCAAAGGAGTAGACTCGTTCGCGTTCAATAGACAGTAGGCTATAGCTAGCATCAAAGGAGTAGACTCGTTCGCGTTCAATAGACAGTAGCTAGCATCAAAGGAGTAGACTCGTTCGCGTTCAATAGACAGTAGCTAGCATCAAAGGAGTAGACTCGTTCGCGTTCAATAGACAGTAGGCTATAGCTAGCATCAAAGGAGTAGACTCGTTCGCGTTCAATAGACAGTAGGCTATAGCTAGCATCAAAGGAGTAGACTCGTTCGCGTTCAATAGACAGTAGACTATAGCTAGCATCAAAGGAGTAGACTCGTTCGCGTTCAATAGATAGTAGACTGTAGCTAGCATCAAAGGAGTAGACTCGTTCGCGTTCAATAGACAGTAGGCTATAGCTAGCATCAAAGGAGTAGACTCGTTCGCGTTCAATAGACAGTAGGCTATAGCTAGCATCAAAGGAGTAGACTCGTTCGCGTTCAATAGACAGTAGGCTATAGCTAGCATCAAAGGAGTAGACTCGTTCGCGTTCAATAGACAGTAGACTATAGCTAGCATCAAAGGAGTAGACTCGTTCGCGTTCAATAGACAGTAGGCTATAGCTAGCATCAAAGGAGTAGACTCGTTCGCGTTCAATAGACAGTAGGCTATAGCTAGCATCAAAGGAGTAGACTCGTTCGCGTTCAATAGACAGTAGACTATAGCTAGCATCAAAGGAGTAGACTCGTTTGCGTTCAATAGACAGTAGGCTATAGCTAGCATCAAAGGAGTAGACTCGTTCGCGTTCAATAGACAGTAGACTATAGCTAGCATCAAAGGAGTAGACTCGTTCGCGTTCAATAGACAGTAGCTAGCATCAAAGGAGTAGACTCGTTCGCGTTCAATAGACAGTAGCTAGCATCAAAAGAGTAGACTCGTTCGCGTTCAATAGACAGTAGGCTAGCATCAAAGGAGTAGACTCGTTCGCGTTCAATAGACAGTAGGCTAGCATCAAAGGAGTAGACTCGTTCGCGTTCAATAGACAGTAGGCTAGCATCAAAGGAGTAGACTCGTTCGCGTTCAATAGACAGTAGGCTAGCATCAAATGAGTAGACTCGTTCGCGTTCAATAGACAGTAGGCTAGCATCAAATGAGTAGACTCGTTCGCGTTCAATAGACAGTAGGCTAGCATCAAAGGAGTGGACTCGTTTGTGTTCAATAGACAGTAGGCTAGCATCAAAGGAGTAGACTCGTTCGCGTTCAATAGACAGTAGGCTATAGCTAGCATCAAAGGAGTAGACTCGTTCGCGTTCAATAGACAGTAGCTAGCATCAAAGGAGTAGACTCGTTCGCGTTCAATAGACAGTAGGCTAGCATCAATGGGTAAACTAGATTGTGTAGCTGGTATGGAAATGAGTAGATCGGTTCGCGTTCAATAGACTGTAGGCTAGAATGAAATGAGTAGACTCCGTTCGCGTTCAGTAGACTGTTAGAATGAAATGGAAGTAGACTCGTTCGCATTCAATAGACTGACTAGTCAGTTTGACTCGTTCGCGTTCAATAGACCGTAGGTTGAATCAAATGAGATAGACTCGTTTGCGTTCAATAGACTGTAGGTTAGTATCAAATAGATAGACTCGTTCGCGTTCAATAGACTGTAGGCTAGAATCAAATAGTAGACTAGTCGTTCGCGTTCAATAGACAGTAGGTTAGAATCAATAGATAGACTAGTCAGTTTGTGTTCAATAGACTGTAGGTTAGAATCAAATGAGTAGCCTCAGTTTGCGTTCCAATAGACTGTAGGTTAGTATCAATAGATAGACTCGTTCGCGTTCAATAGACTGTAGGCTATCAATAGAAATGAGTAGTCAGTTTTGTGTTCAATAAGACAGTAGGGCTAGCATCAAAGGAGTAGACTCGTTCGCGTTCAATAGACAGTAGGCTAGAATGAAATGAGTAGACTCGTTTGTGTTCAATAGACTGTAGCTAGGAATCCAGCGATGGATAGACTAGTCAGTTTGTGTTCAGTAGACAGTAGCTAGAATCAATAGA
>JAXRKP010002979.1:0-5000 GCA_037039925.1 Doris montereyensis | reverse complement strand
GCTGCTGCTGCTACTACTACTACTACTACTACTACTAATACTATTACTACTGCTAATACTGGAGCTACTGCTTCAACCCGTTCTACGCTAGTTACAATCCGATCCTGCCTTAGACACCGTGAGCTGACAGTCGTGAAAACAACGGTGAATACTCAATTTAACACCAAAAATTACTGATACTACACGTGATATGTTGCAAGTCAATCACAGAAGGTGGGGAGGACGGAGTATGTGGCATTGGCCCAGACACTGCTAGGTCTTATAACGACAAACAGCGAAGCAGGGGCATGTAGAAAGTGAAGGTAATAACATAAGATGATATGAAAGCTCGATAAGGACAAAGACGAGGCAAATACAAGTAATAGATGGAAAAAAAAACCCTGGCTATCAAGGAGATCGAACCCGCGACCTCTGCGTCGGCACCCATCGCCTCGCCATGAAAACAAACGTGCTGCCAACCGAGATAAATACGCTCCCTAGTCTTTGTTCCTGTCAGTTTCATGTTGTCTTATGCCAGTACCTTCACTTATCTCTATAAACACATCCTGCGGGTGTGCTAGATGCCGAATGACAGACACGAGGGAGGCTTGTCATCCGTCTTGGCCACCATTCCTGATAATCTGTAACCATCATGGCTTGGCGCTGCAGACATGACAGGCAAATGAAGAGTATGAACATGTCGACTGCCAAAACTACTTCAGAGTGTCCATCTGTACTACAATTTGTTCTAGCAAATGGTTGCTGGAAAGAGACTAACTTCGTCTTTTCATGTCCAAGTTCATCCACGCAGCTTCACAGACTGGAAGTGCCGTCGGATCAATGGAGGGTCTTCACTTGCAATGCTTACTTTGGCTTGTTGCTCATGCAATGCTTACTCTAGCTTGTTGCTCACATGCAATGCTTACTTTAGCTTGTTGATCACATGCAATGCTTACTTTGGCTTGTTGATCACATGCAATGCTTACTTTGGCTTGTTGCTCATGCAATGCCTCTAGCTTGTTGCTCACATGCAATGCTTACTCAGGCTTGTTGCTCACATGCAATGCTTACTTTAGCTTGTTGCTCACATGCAATGCTTACTTTAGCTTGTTGCTCACATGCAATGCTTACTTTAGCTTGTTGCTCACATGCAATGCTTACTTTAGCTTGTTGCTCATGCAACGCTTACTTTGCTTGTTGCTCACATGCAACGATTACTTTAACACATGCAATGCTTACTTTAGCTTGTTGCTCACATGCAATGCTTACTTTGTTGCTCCCATGCAATGACTAGCTTGTTGCTCACATGCAATGCTTACCCTAGCTTGTTGCTCACATGCAATGCCTACTTTAACTTGTTGCTCACATGCAATGCATCTTTTTATGGTTGCTCGCTCATGCAATACTTACTTTGGCTTGTTGATCACATGCAATGCTTACTTTGGCTTGTTGCTCAATGCAATGCTTACTCCCAGCTTGTTGCTCACATGCAACATGACTTTAGCTTGTTGCTCACATGCAATGCTTCCTTTAGCTTATTTGCTCACATGCAATGCATCCTATGGCTTGTTGCTCACATGCAATGCATCCTTGCTCACATGCAATGCTTACTTTAACTTGTTGCTCGCATGCAGTAACACTTTGGCCCCAATGCATCCTACTTGTTGCTCACATGCAATGCTTTCTATGGCTTGTTGCTCACATGCAATGCTTACCCTAGCTTCTTGCTCATATGCATTGCATCCCTAGCTTGTTGCTCACATGCAATGCATCCTATAGCTTGTTGCTCACATGCAATGCTTCCTTTAGCTTGTTGTTCACATGCAATGCTTACTATGGCTTGTTGCTCACATGCAACCCATCCTATGGCTTGTTTCACATGCAATTGTGGTTCACATGCAATGCATCATATGGCTTGTTGCTCACATGCAATGCATCCTATGGCTTGTTGCTCAAATGCAATGCTTACTGTAGCTTGTTGCTCAAATGCAACGCTGACTTTAGCTTGTTGCTCACATTCAATGCATATTACATGCAATGCTTGTTATTTGCTCACATGCAATGCTTTCTATGGTTTGTTGCTCATGCATTTCTTAACTGTGCACCAACTTCTCTCCCTGGTGTGCGCACGAACATGCGGACAGCTTGGAAGGAACATTGCTCACATGAGACTCACGACTTCCGTCAGGGAGTAATGGACCCGATAGTCCAGACACAAGCACTTTACCAAAACAAACCGTGAGTTCAAACCCTGACAGTTCTTTACAAAGCTACAAACAAATTTCTATCTAAACATTAACACACAACTAGAATAGATACACAAAAGGGAGTAAGTGAGGGGAATGGGAAAATAGGAAAAATTCACTCGATTGTAGACAATTGTACTGTCACGTTACAAACAACATTCACATTCAGACATTCCATTTAACGTAACATAGAAATGTACATAATGTATATGAAGGTGGATATAATGAGGAACATTGTCACCGTCTGTGATCAGTTTGCAACAGTCTTATTGCATCTCTATTTGCTCTTGAGCAAGCCCCTTCAGATCACCTTAGTTGTTGATGTGGGTAATTCATATCAAATCAACGTCCTCGGCAATGATGCTGTAAAATACTTTGTTTTGAATAATGTAGCTTATCTGTGTCTGTGTTTGTGTATGTGCCTGTGTCTGTGACTGTGTCTGTGCCTGTGTCTGTACATGTGCCTGTGTCTGTACATGTGCCTGTGTCTGTACAGTGTGCCTGTGTCTGTACATGTGCCTGTGTCTGTACATGTGCCTGTGTCTGTACATGTGCCTGTGTCTTTGCCCTGTGTCTGTACATGTCCCTGTGTCTGTACATGTGCCTGTGTCAGTACATGTGCCTGTGTCTGTACATATGCCTGTGTCTGTACATGTGCCTGTGTCTGTGACTGTGTCTGTGCCTGTGTCTGTACATGTGCCTGTGTCTGTACATGTGCCTGTGTCTGTACATGTCCCTGTGTCTGTACATGTCCCTGTGTCTGTACATGTGCCTGTGTCTGTACATGTCGCCTGTGTCTGTACATGTCCCTGTGTCTGTACATGTGCCCTGTGTCTGTACATGTGCCTGTGTCTGTACATATGCCTGTGTCTGTACATGTGCCTGTGTCTGTGACTGTGTCTGTGCCTGTGTCTGTACATGTGCCTGTGTCAGTACATGTGCCTGTGTCTGTACATATGCCTGTGTCTGTACATGTGCCTGTGTCTGTGACTGTGTCTGTGCCTGTGTCTGTACATGTGCCTGTGTCTGTACATGTGCCTGTGTCTGTACATGTCCCTGTGTCTGTACATGTCCCTGTGTCTGTACATATGCCTGTGTCTGTACATGTGCCTGTGTCTGTACATGTCCCTGTGTCTGTACATGTCCCTGTGTCTGTACATGTGCCTGTGTCAGTACATGTGCCTGTGTCTGTACATATGCCTGTGTCTGTACATGTGCCTGTGCCTGTGTCTGTGCCTGTGCTTGTGCCTCTGCATGTGTCTTTGCCTGTGCCTGTGTCTGTGCCTGTGCCTTTGTGTGTTCCTCTGCTTGTGTCTCGGCTTGTGTCTGTGCCTATGCCTTTGCCTGGGCCTGTGCCTGTGTCTGTGTCTGTGCCTTTGCCTGTTCCTGTGTCTGTGTCTGTGCCTGTGACTGTGCCTGTGCCTGTGCCTGTGCCTGTGCCTGTGCCTGTGCCCGTCTGTGTCTGGGCCTGTGCCATTGTATGGTCCTGTGCTCTCAGTTTAGAAGTGTACTATTATCTCAACGAAAGCCCATCAGCCAGTCCGCTCCTCCAGGTGACGCTGAGAACTAGACTTATCCCCATGGCCACAAGACTCAGCGCCTGTGGTGGAGAGCCATCAAGCTGTGGTGGGGGGGGGGGGGGGGGGGGAGGGGGAATGTGAATGAAAAGTATGTAAATGCATTGAAAAAAAGAAAAAAGAAGCAATTAAATCAATATGAAAAATAACCAATTAGTTAATCTTTAAGTGTGTCAATAAAAAAAACTAGAATACAGTACAGATAAATGAAAAGAAAAAAGAAAGGAGATAAAGAAAGAAATTAGTTGTTATTATAATTATTAGTACTATTATTATTTATTTTTATTATCATTACTACTATTATTATTATTATTGTTATTATATTATTATTATTATTATTATTATTATTATTATTATTATTATTATTATTATTATTATTTTTATTATTATTATTATTATTATTATTTATTATTATTATTATTATTATTATTATTATTATTATCATTATTATTATTATTATTATTATTATTATTATTATTATTATTATTATTATTATTATTATTATTATTGTTATTATTATTATTTATTGTTATTATCATTATCATTATTATTATTCTTATTATTATTCTATATTATTATTATTATTACTATTATTATTACTATTATTATATATTATTATTAGTAGTAGTAGTAGTAGTAGTAGTAGTAGTAGTAGTAGTAGTAGTAGTAGTAGTAGTAGTAGTAGTAGTAGTAGTATAGTAGTAGTAGTAGTAGTAGTAGTAGTAGTAGTAGTAGTAGTAGTAGTAGTAGTAGTAGTAGTAGTAGTAGTAGTAGTAGTAGTCATAGTACTTCTTCTCTTCTTCTTCTTCTTCTTCTTCTTCTCTTCTCTTCTTCTTCTTCTCTCTTCTTCTTCTTCTTCTTCTTCTTCTTCTTCTTCTTCTTCTTCTTCTTCTTCTTCTCTTCTTCTCTCTTCTCTCTTCTTCTCTTCTTCTTCTCTTCTTCTTCTTCTTCTTCTTCTTCTTCTTCTTCTTCTCTTCTTCTTCTTCTTCTTCTTCTCTTCTTCTTCTTCTTCTTCTTCTCTTCTTCTTCTTCCTTCTTCTTCTTCTTCTCTTCTTCTTCTTCTTCTTCTTCTTCTTCTTCTTCTTCCTTCTTCTTCTTCTCTCTTCTTCTTCTTCTTCTTCTTCTCTTCTTCTTCTTCTTCTTCTTCTTCTTCTTCTTCTTCTTCTTCTTCTTCTTCTTCTTCTCTTCTTCTTCTTCT
>JAXRKP010002978.1:7500-25000 GCA_037039925.1 Doris montereyensis | reverse complement strand
TTGTTTTGGGTTGGGTTGTTTGTTGTTGATGGGTTGTTTTTTTTGGTGGGTTTTTTTTATGGGGGGGGGGGGGGGAGGGGGTTTGTTTACTCTTCTTTTTCTCTCTTGTTTTTTTTTGTGTGTGTTTTTCCCCCTATGTTTTCTTGTAGTGTGGGAGGTGAGGAGAGGGGCGAATTGTTTCTCTGAGAGATTTGGAATTACCATCAGAAAACGCTACATGAAAGTTAAAAGAAATTGCCAAGATGGAAAATGACAAAATAAAATATTGCATGAAGGTGATTTCTATCAACAGATGGGGATGTTAAGCTGGGGGATGTTAAGCTTTATGTTGTGACTTTTCCAAGCTTCAAACAGTTGTAAGAAACAAGATCAGATGTTGCCATTGTATTTAAACAGTTGTAAGAAACAAGATCAGATGTTGCCATTGTATTTAAACAGTTGTAAGAAACAAGATCAGATGTTACCATGGTATTTAAACAGTTGTAAGAAACAAGATCAGATGTTGCCATGGTATTTAAACAGTTGTAAGAAACAAGATCAGATGTTACCATGGTATTTCTTTTGTTTTCTTTTGGGCTCGATCTTTCTTACCGTGTGTTCTGTTTTGAAACCATCGATTTGTCTATGCTTTGATTAACATTCATCTCTGTAACAAAGATACCTTCTCTGTCTCTGTCTCTGTGTCTGTTCTTGTCCCTGTCTCTATCTCTGTCTCGGTCTGTCTTGGTATCTGCATATGTCTCTGTCTCCGTCTCTGTCTCAGTTTCAGTCTCAGTTTCAGTCTCCATCTCCATCTCCGTCTCCGTCTCCGTCTCCATCTTAATCTATGTCTGTTTGTCTGTCTCTCCGTCCCTCGCTCTTCATCTCTCTCTCTCTCTCTCTCTCTCTCTCTCTCTCTCTCTCTCTCTCTCTCTCTCTCTCTCTCTCTCTCTCTCTCTCTCTCTCTCTCTCTCTCTCTCTCTCTCTCTCTCTCTCTCTCTCTCTCTCTCTCTCTCTCTCTTATCACACACACACACACACACACACACACACACATACACTCACCGTCATTCATCAATCAAAAAATACAAGACAGAGAGAGTGTCAAGTGAAAGAAGAAAATTACATCCTCACACAACCAAACACACACACACACACATCAAAGAACACACACGATGGCGCAATGACAAGGAGAACAATGAATGACCAGACAGATTACACCAGGCATTGACGGAACACATCAAACAACACAGATGGACACGCGGGTAATCTGGTACGGGGAAACAAGACAAAAATGCCTGCTTGGATTGAATTATTGATGAGTGATTGCTATCTCTTCACGTGATAATCGTGCTTAGAATTATAATCGTACTTGTCATCATAATCGTACCTGTCATCATAATCGTACTTGTCATAATAATCGTACTTGTCATAATAATCGTACTCATCATGAACTTTATATCGTTGCAGTGACGGTTGGGATTTATGGTCTGAAGAAACCGCTTCGCTGATGTCGTTGTGTAATCGCTCATTGGACGTTTCATGGCAGTGCAACCAACAACAACAACAACAGCAACAACAACAACAGCAACACCAGTAGTAACAACAACAACAAAACACCAGGGATTGTGACTGCTTCATTCTGAGATAGGATCTGGTATTCTCGTGCAAACGGAGCAGCAGTGTGTGTTTTCTTTTCGTCTAGGACGAGATACACACGTGTTGCCTGTTGGCTGTGTGTGTTTTCAGTGGAAGTAATTGCGTGTGTTCCTGATGGATTGCTTCTGAGTGGAATTATTCTTTTGTTTTAAAGGTTTATAGTTGATAACTGTGTTTTGGTATGTTTCCTATTCGAGGGATTGTTCACAGTGATTTTTTTTTACGTGATTTAAAATTTTAAAAGTTATTTTTCCTATTTCTGTCATACCAGGATATTTATTCCGAGTTTTTAATGCTCCCGGATACACACCATGGCGCGCGTTCTTCCGTTCCACCATTTTAACCAGAATCAGACTTGAGAGAAAGCTGTGCTAGACTGACATCGTGACGTTGCCATGACGTCACTGGTCATGATGACGTCAAAAGCTGCCATGGAAGAGATGATGCAGGACACAAAGCTCGGATAACGATTCAGATTTCGAGACGGAGTCGCCTCCCCTACCGGATGCGTGTCATCGATGTGGAAGTCGAGTCTACCCGGTGGAACGGGGTGGATGTCGGGGCTCTGTTCCACCGGAGGTGTTTCAGATGCCGCGTATGTGGCTTGCAGGTAAGGACAGATAGAGACTTTAATAGGACAGAACGATATATCGTAACGGCTCATAAATGGTTGCACACGTTGTAGATGTTTTCAAACGGCTCATAAATGGTTGTACACGTTGTAGATGTTTTCAAATGATGAAACAGGCACGTGATCTAATGATTTGAGTTTTTTATAGTTAAGATAAACGTTTACCATATAGTCTGTTAGCTAGAAAAGGAGTCTTTACAATTTACCATATAGTCTTTTAGCTAGGAAAGGAGTCTTTACAATTTACCATATAGTCTTTTAGCTAAGAATGTGATCTTTACAATTTACCATATAGTCTTTTAGCTAAGAATGTGGTCTTTACAATTTACCATATAGTCTTTTAGCTAAGAATGTGATCTTTACAATTTACCATATAGTCTTTTAGCTAAGAATGTGATCTTTACAATTTACCATACAGCTAAGAATGTGGTCTTTTAGCTAGAAAGGGAGCTTTACAATTAGTCTTTTAGCTAGGAAAGGGATCTTTACAATTAGTCTTTTAGCTAGGAAAGGGAGCTTTACAATTACAGTCTTTTAGCTAGGAAAGGATCTTTACAATTACAGTCTTTTAGCTAGGAAAGGGATCTTTACAATTACAGTCTTTTAGCTAGGAAAGGGAGCTTTACAATTAGTCTTTTAGCTAGGAAAGGAGCTTTACAATTAGTCTTTTAGCTAGAAAGGAGCTTTACAATTACAGTCTTTTAGCTAGAAAGGGAGCTTTACAATTACAGTCTTTTAGCTAGGAAGGGGATCTTTTACAATCATAATTTGTACACGTTACTTTGTGGTGGTTGATGTCTATGCCTGTATTATTCTCAAACGTTGGAAATATGGGAAACATGTCAAAGTGGACTAAACCAAAATGGCAGGTAGATAAATTGAATGTCCCCATCCGGTTTCTGTCACTTCGATGTTTGACTCTTGAAGTCATCGCATTATTTCGGAACCGACATCTTTTCAAACTTTGATTTGATGAATGGGAGAGTTTGATGGTGATGGTGCATTGGTGGATAGCTAGATCTCCAACCCTGGGATCATAGTTTCAAATCTTAGTCACTGGATCAATTGGGGAGTATGATGTCTTAAATCCATTTTCCCCTTTCAAATATAAACCAAAAACAAACAAAGCAAGAAACACACACAGACACACTTATTCACACAAAAGGTATCATGTTCTGTCATACTCGCAGCCTTATTTTCCCCTATCTGTGAAATGCTTAACATACCACCCAAACTAACTCTACTATTACTAACCTAGATCTACCTTTGGAGCTAACTTGACTGATAGAAACCTAGATCTACATTTGGAACTAACTTGACTGATAGAAACCTAGACCTACCTAGAACTAACTTGACTGATAGAAACCTAGATCTACCTTGGAACTGACTGATAGAAACCTAGATCTACCTTTTGGAACTAACTTGACTGATAGAAACCTAGATCTACCTTTGGAACTAACTTGACTGATAGAAACCTAGACCTACCTTTGGAACTAACTTGACTGATAGAAAACCTAGATCTACCTTTTGGAACTAACTTGGATAGAAACCTAATCTACCTTTGGAACTAACTTGACTGATAGAAACCCAGATCTACTTTTTTGGAACTAACTTGACTGATAGAAAACCTAGACCTACCTTTGGAACTAACTTGGACTGATAGAAACCTAGACTACCTTTGGAACTAACTTGACTGATAGAAACCTAGATCTACCTTTGGAACTAACTTTACTGATAGAAACCTAGATCTACTTTGGAACTAACTTGACTGATAGAAACTAGATCTACCTTTGAACTAACTTGACTGATAGAAACCCAGATCTACCTTTGGAACTAACTTGACTGATAGAAACCTAGATCTACCTTTGTAACTAACTTGACTGATAGAAACCTAGATCTACCTTTGGAACTAACTTGACTGATAGAAACCTAGACCTACCTTGGAACTAACTTGACTGATAGAAACCTAGATCTACCTTTTGGAACTAACTGACTGATAGAAACCCAGATCTACCTTTGGAACTAACTTGACTGATAGAAACCCAATCTACCTTTGGAACTAACTTGACTGATAGAAACCTAGATCTACCTTTGGAACTAACTTGACTGATAGAAACCTAGATCTACCTTTTGGAACTAACTTGACTGATAGAAAACCCCAGACCTACCTTTGGAACTAACTTGACTGATAGAAACCTAGACCTACCTTTGGAACTAACTTGGACTGATAGAAACCTAGACCTACCTTGGAACTAACTTGACTGATAGAAGCCTAGACCTACCTTTGGAACTAACTTGACTGATAGAAAGACCTACTCTTTGGAACTAACATGACTGATAGAAGCGTAGACCTACCTGGAGCTAACTTGACTGATAGAAAGACCTACCTTTGGAACTAACATGACTGATAGAAACCCAGATCTACCTTTGGAGCTAACTTTGACTGATAGAAACCTAGATCTACCTTGGAACTAACTTGACTGATAGAAACCTAGATCTACCCCTTGGAGCTAACTTGACTGATAGAAACCTAGATCTACCTTTGGAACTAACTTGACTGATAGAAACCTAGATCTACCTTGAACTAACTTGACTGATAGAACCTAGATCTACCTACTTTTGAACTAACTTGACTGATAGAAACCTAGACCTACCTTGGAACTAACTTGACTGATAGAAACCTAGATCTACCTTTGGAACTAACTTGACTGATAGAAACCTAGACTCACTTTGGAACTAACTTGACTGATAGAAACCTTAGTAGACCTACCTTTGGAACTAACTGACTGATAAAAACCTAGATCTAACCTTTTGGAACTACTTGACTGATAGAAACCTAGATCTACCTTGAACTAACTTGACTGAGGAAAACGTAGACCTACCTTTTGGAACTAACTTGACTGATAGAAACCTAGCCCAACCTTTGGAACTAACTTGACTGATAGAAAGATCTACCTTTGGAACTAACTTGACTGATAGAAACGTAGACCTGCCTTTGGAACTAACTTGACTGATAGAAACCTAGCCCTACCTTTGGAACTAACTTGACTGATAGAAACCTAGATCTACCTTTGGAACTAACTTGACTGATAGAAACCTAGAAAACTACCTGACTGATAGAAACCTAGACCTACCTTGGAACTAACTTGACTGATAGAAAAGATCTACCTTGGAACTAACTTGACTGATAGAAACCTAGATCTACATTTGGAACTAATCCTGACTGATAGAAACCTAGATCTACATTTTGAACTAACTTGACTGATAGAAACCTAGATCTACATTTTGAACTAACTTGACTGATAGAAACCTGGATCTACCTTTGGAACTAACTTGACTGATAGAAACCTAGATCTACATTTTGAACTAACTTGACTGATAGAAACCTAGACCTACATTTTGAACTAACTTGACAGATAGAAACCTAGATCTACATTTTGAACTAACTTGACTGATAGAAACCTAGATCTACAATTTGGAACTAACTTGACTGATAGAAACCTAGATCTACCTTGAACTAACTTGACTGATAGAAAACCTAGATCTACATATTGAACTAACTGACAGGTAGAAACCAGATCTACATTTTCAACTAACTTGACTGATAGAAACCTAGATCTACAATTGGAACTGTTTGACTGATAGAAACCTAGATCTACCTTTGGAACTAACTTGACTGATAGAAACTAGATCTACATTTTAAACTAATTTGACAGGTAGAAAACCTAGATCTACCAGTTGGAACTAACTTGACTGATAGAAACCCAGATCTACATTTTGGAACTAACTTGACTGATAGAAACCTAGATCTACCTTTGGAATAACTTGGACTGATAGAAACCTAGATCTACCTTTGAACTAACTTGACTGATAGAAACTAGATCTACATTTTGAACTAAGTTGACAGAACTAATCTACATTTGAACTAATTTGACAGGTAGAAACCTAGATCTACATTTTGAACTAACTTGACTGATAGAAACCTAAATGTACCCTTTGGAATAACTTGACTGATAGAAACCCTGAAATCTACCTTTGGACCTAACTGACTGATAGAAGCCTAGATCTACATTTTGAACTAACTTGACTGATAGAAACATAGATCTACATTTGGAACTAACTTGACTGATAGAAACCTAGATCTACATTGAACTAACTTGACTGATAAAACCTAGATGTACCTTGGAACTAACTGACTGATAGAAACCTAGATCTACCTTTGGAACTAACCTTGATTGATAGAAACCTAGATCTACTTTTTGAAACTAACTTGACTGATAGAAACCTAGATCTACACTTGGAGCTAACTTGACAGGTAGAAACCTAGATCTACATTTGGAACTAACTTGACTGATAAACCTAGATGTACCTTGGAACTAACTGACTGGATAGAAACTAGATGGCACCTTTGGAACTAACTTGACTGATAGAAACCTACATCTACCTTTGGAACTAATCAACTAAAAACCTAGTGATCCTTGGAACTAACTTGACTGAGAAACCAGATTCACCTTTGGAACCAATCCTGACTGGATAGAAACCTAGATGTACCTTGAACAACTTGACTGATAGAAAACCCTAGACCTACCTTGGAGCCAACTTGACTGATAGAAACCTAGATGTACCTTTGGAACTAACTTGACTGATAGAAACCTAGACCTACCTTTGGAACTAACTTGACTGATAGAAACCAGATCTACCTTTGGAACTAACGTGACTGATAGAAACCTAGATCTACCTTTGGAACTAACTTGACTGATAGAAACCTAGATCTACCTTTGGAACTAACTTGACTGATAGAAACCAGATGTACCTTTGGAACTAACTTGGACTGATAGAAACCCAGATCTACCTTTGAACCAACTTGACTGATAGAAACCTAGATGTACCTTGGAACTAACTTGACTGATAGAAACCTAAATAGGAACTACCTTTGATAGAAACCTAACTACCCTGGAACTACCTTGACTGATAGAAACCTAAATCTACCTTGGAACTAACTTGACTGATGGAAACGTAAATCTACCTTTGGAACTAACTTTGACTGATAGAAACCTAGATCTACCTTTGGGAACTAACTTTGACTGATAGAAACCTAGATCTACCCTAACTTGGAACCAAGACTAACTTGAAAGAAGCCTAAACCTACCTTTGAAACTTACTTGACTGATAGAAAGAACCAGACCTACACTTGAAAACTAACTTGACTGATAGAAACCTAGACCTACACTTGAAACCAACTTGACTGATGAGAAACCTAGACCCACACTTCTCTTCTGAAACTAACTTGACTGATAGAAACCTAGACCTACACTTCTGAAACTAACTTCCTGACTTATAGAAACCTAGACCTACCTTTGGAACTAACTTGGACTGATAGAAACCTAGTCCTACACTCCTTCTAAACTAACTTGACTATAGAAACCTAGACCTACACTGAAACTAATCCTTGACTTATAGAAACCTAGACCTACCTTTGGAACTAACTTGACTGATAGAAACCTAGACCTACCTTTGAAACTAACTTGACTGATAGAAACCTAGATCTACCTTTGGAACTAACTTGACTGATAGAAACCTAGACCTACCTTTGGAACTAACTTGACTGATAGAAAGACCTACCTTTGGAACTAACTTGACTGATAGAAACCTAGATCTACCTTTGGAACTAACTTGACTGATAGAAACCTAGACCTACCTTTGGAACTAACTTGACTGATAGAAACCTAGATCTACCTTTGGAGCTAACTTGACTGATAGAAACCTAGACCTATCTTTGGAACTAACTTGACTGATAGAAACCTAGATCTACCTTTGGAACTACCTTGACTGATAGCAACCTAGATCTACATTTGGAACCAACTTGACTGATAGAAACCTAAATCTACCCTTGGAACTAACTTGACTGATAGAAACCTAGATCTACATTTGGAACTAACGTGACTGATAGAAACCTAGATCTACATTTGGAACTAACTTGACTGATAGAAACCTAAATCTACCCTTGGAACTAACTTGACTGATAGAAACCTAGATCTACATTTGGAACTAACTTGACTGATAAAAACCTAGATCTACCTTTGGAACTAACTTGACTGATAGAAACCTAGATCTACATTTTGAACTAACTTGACTGATAGAAACCTAGATCTACATTTTGAACTAACTTGACTGATAGAAACCTGGATCTACATTTTGAACTAACTTGATTGATAGAAACCTAGATCTACATTTTGACCTAACTTGACTGATAGAAACCTAGACCTACATTTTGAACTAACTTGACAGGTAGAAACCTAGATCTACATTTTCAACTAACTTGACTGATAGAAACCTAGTTCTACAATTTGAACTAACTTGACTGATAGAAACCTAGATCTACCTTTGGAACTAACTTGACTGATAGAAACCTAGATCTACATTTTGAACTAACTTGACTGATAGAAACCTAGATCTACCTTTGGAACTAACTTGACTGATAGAAACCTAGATCTACATTTGGAACTAACTTGACTGATAGAAACCTAAATCTACCCTTGGAACTAACTTGACTGATAGAAACCTAGATCTACATTTGGAACTAACTTGACTGATAAAAATCTAGATCTACCTTTGGAACTAACTTGACTGATAGAAACCTAGATCTACATGAACTAACTTGACTGATAGAAACCTAGATCTACATTTTGAACTAACTTGACTGATAGAAACCTAGATCTACACTTTGAACTAACTTGACTAATAGAAACCTAGATCTACATTTTGAACTAACTTGACTGATAGAAACCTAGACCTACATTTTGAACTAACTTGACAGGTAGAAACCTAGATCTACATTTTCAACTAACTTGACTGATAGAAACCTAGATCTACAATTTGAACTAACTTGACTGATAGAAACCTAGATCCACCTTTGGAACTAACTTGACTGATAGAAACCTAGATCTACATTTTGAACTAACTTGACTGATAGAAACCTAGATCTACCTTTGGAACTAACTTGACTGATAGAAACCTAGATCTACCTTGGAACTAACTTGACTGATAGAAACCTAGATCTACCTTTGGAACTAACTTGACTAATAGAAACCTAGATCTACATTTGGAACTAATTTGACAGGTAGAAACCTAGATCTACATTTGGAACTAACTTGACAGATAGAAACCTAGATCTACCTTTGGAACTAACTTGACTGATAGAAACCTAGATCTACATTTTGAACTAACTTGACTGATGGAAACCTAGATCTACATTTTGGACTAACTTGACTGATAGAAACCTAGATCTACCTTTGGAACTAACTTGACTGATAGAAACCTAGACCTACCTTTGGAACTAACTTGACTGATAGAAACCTAGACCTACCTTTGGAACTAACTTGACTGATAGAAACCTAGACCTACATTTGGAACTAACTTGACTGATAGAAACCTAGACCTACCTTTGGAACTAACTTGACTGATAGAAACCTAGACCTACCTTTGGAACTAACTTGACTGATAGAAACCTAGACCTACCTTTGGAACTAACTTGACTGATAGAAACCTAGACCTACCTTTGGAACTAACTTGATTGATAGAAACCTAGACCTACCTTTGGAACTAACTTGACTGATAGAAAGACCTACCTTTGGAACTAACTTGACTGATAGAAACCTAGATCTACCTTTGGAACTAACTTGACTGATAGAAACCTAGACCTACCTTTGGAACTAACTTGACTGATAGAAACCTAGATCTACCTTTCGAACTACCTTGGCTGATAGAAACCTAGGCCTACCTTTGGAACTAACTTGACTGATAGAAACCTAGATCTACCTTTGGAACTACCTTGACTGATAGCAACCTAGATCTACATTTGGAACCAACTTGACTGATAGAAACCTAAATCTACCCTTGGAACTAACTTGACTGATAGAAACCTAGATCTACATTTGGAACTAACGTGACTGATAGAACCCTAGATCTACATTTGGAACTAACTTGACTGATAGAAACCTAAATCTACCCTTGGAACTAACTTGACTGATAGAAACCTACATCTACATTTGGAACTAACTTGACTGATAAAAACCTAGATCTACCTTTGGAACTAACTTGACTGATAGAAACCTAGATCTACATTTTGAACTAACTTGACTGATAGAAACCTAGATCTACATTTTGAACTAACTTGACTGATAGAAACCTGGATCTACATTTTGAACTAACTTGACTGATAGAAACCTAGATCTACATTTTGACCTAACTTGACTGATAGAAACCTAGACCTACATTTTGAACTAACTTGACAGGTAGAAACCTAGATCTACATTTTCAACTAACTTGACTGATAGAAACCTAGATCTACAATTTGAACTAACTTGACTGATAGAAACCTAGATCTACCTTTGGAACTAACTTGACTGATAGAAACCTAGATCTACATTTTGAACTAACTTGACTGATAGAAACCTAGATCTACCTTTGGAACTAACTTGACTGATAGAAACCTAGATCTCCATTTGGAACTAACTTGACTTATAGAAACCTAAATCTACCCTTGGAACTAACTTGACTGATAGAAACCTAGATCTACATTTGGAACTAACTTGACTGATAAAAACCTAGATCTACCTTTGGAACTAACTTGACTGATAGAAACCTAGATCTACCTTTGGAACTAACTTGACTGATAGAAACCTAGATCTACATTTTGAACTAACTTGATTAATAGAAACCTAGATCTACATTTTGAACTAACTTGACTGATAGAAACCTAGACCTACATTTTGAACTAACTTGACAGGTAGAAACCTAGATCTACATTTTCAACTAACTTGACTGATAGAAACCTAGATCTACAATTTGAACTAACTTGACTGATAGAAACCTAGATCCACCTTTGGAACTAACTTGACTGATAGAAACCTAGATCTACATTTTGAACTAACTTTACTGATAGAAACCTAGATCTACCTTTGGAACTAACTTGACTGATAGAAACCTAGATCTACCTTGGAACTAACTTGACTGATAGAAACCTAGATCTACCTTTGGAACTAACTTGACTAATAGAAACCTAGATCTACATTTGGAACTAATTTGACAGGTAGAAACCTAGATCTACATTTGGAACTAACTTGACAGATAGAAACCTAGATCTACCTTTGGAACTAACTTGACTGATAGAAACCTAGATCTACCTTTGGAACTAACTTGACTGATGGAAACCTAGATCTACATTTTGGACTAACTTGACTGATAGAAACCTAGATCTACCTTTGGAACTAACTTGACTGATAGACACCTAGATCTACATTTTGAACTAAGTTGACAGGTAGAAACCTAGATCTACATTTGGAACTAATTTGACAGGTAGAAACCTAGATCTACCTTTGGAACTAACTTGACTGATAGAAACCTAGATCTACCTTTGGAACTAACTTGACTGATAGAAACCTAGATCTACACTGGGAGCTAACTTGACAGGTAGAAACCTAGATCTACCTTTGGAGCTAACTTGACTGATAGAAGCCTAGATGTACCTTTGGAACTAACTTGACTGATAGAAACCTAGATGTACCTTTGGAACTAACTTGACTGATAGAAACCTAGATGTACCTTTGGAACTAACTTGACTGATAGAAATCTAGATGTACCTTTGGAACTAAGTTGACTGATAGAAACCTAGATGTACGTTTGGAACTAACTTGATTGATAGAAACCTAGATCTACCTTTGGAACTAACTTGACTGATAGAAACCTAGATCTACACTGGGAGCTAACTTGACAGGTAGAAACCTAGATCTACCTTTATAGCTAACTTGACTGATAGAAGCCTAGATCTACCTTTGGAACTACCTTGATTGATAGAAACCTAGACCTACCTTTGGAACTAACTTGACTGATAGAAACCTAGATCTACCTTTGGAACTAACTTGACTGATAGAAACCTAGATCTACCTTTGAAGATAACTTGACTGATAGAAACCTAGATCTACCTTTGGAACTAACTTGACTGATAGAAACCTAAATGTACCTTTGGAACTAACTTGACTGATAGAAACCTAGACCTACCTTTGAACTAACTTGACTGATAGAAACCTAGATGTACCTTTGGAACTAACTTGACTGATAGAAACCTAGATCTACCTTTGGAACTAACTTGACTGATAGAAACCTAGGCCTACCTTTGGAACTAACTTGACTGATAGAAACCTAGGCCTACCTTTGGAACAAACTTGACTGATAGAAACCTAGACCTACCTTTGGAACTAACTTGACTGATAGAAACCTAGACCTACCTTTGGAACTAACTTGACTGATAGAAAGACCTACCTTTGGAACTAACTTGACTGATAGAAACCTAGATCTACCTTTGGAGCTAACTTGACTGATAGAAACCTAGATCTACCTTTGGAACTACCCTAACTGATAGAAACCTAGATCTACCTTTGGAACTAACTTGACTGATAGAAACCTAGATCTACCTTTGGAACTAACTTGACTGATAGAAACCTAGATCTACCTTTGGAGCTAACTTGACTGACAGAAACCTAGATCTACCTTTGGAACTAACTTGACTGATAGAAACCTAGACCTACCTTTGGAATTAACTTGACTGATAGAAACCTAGATCTACCTTTGGAACTAACTTGACTGATAGAAAGATCTACCTTTGGAACTAACTTGACTGATAGAAACCTAGACCTACCTTTGGAACTAACTTGACTGATAGAAGCCTACATCTACCTTTGGAGCTAACTTGACTGATAGAAACCTAGATCTACCTTTGGAACTAACTTGACTGATAGAAACCTAGACCTACCTTTGGAACTAACTTGACTGATAGAAACCTAGATCTACCTTTGGAACTAACTTGACTGATAGAAACCTAGACCTACCTTTGGAACTAACTTGACTGATAGAAACCTAGACCTACCTTTGGAACTAACTTGACTGATAGAAACCTAGATCTACCTTTGGAACTAACTTGACTGATAGAAACCTAGACCTACCTTTGGAACTAACTTGACTGATAGAAAGACCTACCTTTGGAACTAACTTGACTGATAGAAACCTAGATGTACCTTTGGAACTAACTTGACTGATAGAAACCTAGACCTACCTTTGGAACTAACTTGACTGATAGAAACCTAGATCTACGTTTCAAACTACCTTGACTGATAGAAACCTAGACCTACCTTTGGAACTAACTTGACTGATAGAAAGCTAGATCTACCTTTGGAACTGACTTGACTGATAGCAACCTAGATCTACATTTGGAACCAACTTGACTGATAGAAACCTAAATCTACCCTTGGAACTAACTTGACTGATAGAAACCTAGATCTACATTTGGAACTAACGTGGCTGATAGAAACCTAGATCTACATTTGGAACTAACTTGACTGATAGAAACCTAAATCTACCCTTGGAACTAACTTGACTGATAGAAACCTAGATCTACATTTGGAACTAACTTGACTGATAAAAACCTAGATCTACCTTTGGAACTAACTTGACTGATTGAAACCTAGATCTACATTTGGAACTAACTTGACTGATAGAAACCTAGATCTACATTTTGAACAAACTTGACTGATAGAAACCTGGATCTACATTTTGAACTAACTTGACTGATAGAAACCTAGATCTACATTTTGAACTAATTTGACTGATAGAAACCTAGACCTACATTTTGAACTAACTTGACAGGTAGAAACCTAGATCTACATTTTCAACTAACTTGACTGATAGAAACCTAGATCTACAATTTGAACTAACTTGACTGATAGAAACCTAGATCTACCTTTGGAACTAACTTGACTGATAGAAACCTAGATCTACATTTTGAACTAACTTGACTGATAGAAACCTAGATCTACCTTTGGAACTAACTTGACTGATAGAAACCTAGATCTACCTTGGAACTAACTTGACTGATAGAAACCTAGATCTACCTTTGGAACTAACTTGACTAATAGAAACCTAGATCTACATTTTGAACTAATTTGACAGGTAGAAACCTAGATCTACATTTGGAACTAAATTGACAGGTAGAAACCTAGATCTACATTTGGAACTAACTTGACTGATAGAAACCTAGATCTACATTTTGGACTAACTTGACTGATAGAAACCTAGATCTACCTTTGCAACTAACTTGACTGATAGACACCTAGATCTACATTTTGAACTAAGTTGACAGGTAGAAACCTAGATCTACATTTGGAACTAATTTGACAGGTAGAAACCTAGATCTACCTTTGGAACTAACTTAACTGATAGAAACCTAGATCTACCTTTGGAACTAACTTGACTGATAGAAACCTAAATGTACCCTTGGAACTAACTTGACAGGTAGAAACCTAGATCTACCTTTGGACCTAACTTGACTGATAGAAGCCTAGATCTACCTTTGGAACTAACTTGACTGATAGAAACATAGATGCACCTTTGGAACTAACTTGACTGATAGAAACCTAGATCTACATTTGGAACTAACTTGACTGATAGAAACCTAGATCTACCTTTGGAACTAACTTGACTGATAGAAACCTAGATGTACCTTTGGAACTAACTTGATTGATAGAAACCTAGATCTACTTTTGGAACTAACTTGACTGATAGAAACCTAGATCTACACTGGGAGCTAACTTGACAGGTAGAAACCTAGATCTACCTTTGGAGCTAACTTGACTGATAGAAGCCTAGATCTACCTTTGGAACTACCTTGACTGATAGAAACCTAGACCTACCTTTGGAACTAACTTGACTGATAGAAACCTAGATCTACCTTTGGAACTAACTGGACTGATAGAAACCTAAATCTACCTTTGGAGCTAACTTGACTGATAGAAACCTAGATCTACCTTTGGAACTAACTTGACTGATAGAAACCTAGATGTACCTTTGGAACTAACTTGACTGATAGAAACCTAGACCTACCTTTGAACTAACTTGACTGATAGAAACCTAGATGTACCTTTGGAACTAACTTGACTGATAGAAACCTAGATCTACCTTTGGAACTAACTTGACTGATAGAAACCTAGATGTACCTTTGGAACTAACTTGACTGATAGAAACCTAGACCTACCTTTGGAACTAACTTGACTGATAGAAACCTAGATCTACCTTTGGAACTAACTTGACTGATAGAAACCTAGATCTACCTTTGGAACTAACTTGACTGATAGAAACCTAGATCTACCTTTGGAACTAACTTGACTGATAGAAACCTAAATCTACCCTTGGAACTACCTTGACTGATAGAAACCTAAATCTACCCTTGGAACTACCTTGACTGATAGAAACGTAAATCTACCTTTGGAACTAACTTGACTGATGGAAACGTAAATCTACCTTTGGAACTACCTTGACTGATAGAAACCTAGATCTATCATTAGAACTAACTTGACTAATAGAAACCTAGATCTATCCTTGGAACTAACTTGACTGGTAGAAACCAAGACTCAAAAAAAGAAGCCTAAACCTACACTTGAAACTAACTTGACTGATAGAAAGAAACCTAGACCTACACTTGAAACTAACTTGACTGATAGAAACCTAGACCTACACTTGAAACTAACTTGACTGATAGAAACCTAGACCTAGACTTGAAACTAACTTGACTGATAGAAAGAAACCTAGACCTACACTTGAAACTAACTTGACTGATAGAAAGAAACCTAGACCTACACTTGAAACTAACTTGACTGATAGAAACCTAGACCTACACTTGAAACTAACTTGACTGATGAGAAACCTAGACCTACACTTGAAACTAACTTGACTGATAGAAACCTAGACCTACACTTGAAACTAACTTGACTTATAGAAACCTAGACCTACCTTTGGAACTAACTTGACTGATAGAAACCTAGTCCTACACTTTAAACTAACTTGACTTATAGAAACCTAGACCTACACTTGAATCTAACTTGACTTATAGAAACCTAGACCTACCTTTGGAACTAACTTGACTGATAGAAACCTAGTCCTACACTTTAAACTAACTTGACTTATAGAAACCTAGACCTACACTTGAAACTAACTTGACTTATAGAAACCTAGACCTACACTTGGATGAGCCGAATGTTCAGTCGGCACAGCGTTGGGAATGCCACTCAGAATGTGACAGTCCGATTTTCGGCCTGGGTTATTTTTTTCTGACCCTTCTGTCGGTCTTTTAAACGTGGCTAACAATTACATTATACATATGCCTAGAATAATCAAGACTTTACTGTTGATTGCCCTACGTTCAACTCTTGAGTGTGGGACTTGACTTGACTTGGCGGGGTTTTTTTTTTGCTTGAGTGTGGGACTTGACTTGACTTGGCGTTTTTTTTACCATAGTGTTGGGATTTGACTTGACTTGGCGTTTTTTTTTACTTGAGTGTGGGAGTTGACTTGACTTGGCGGGGCTTTTTTTTACTTGAGTGTGGGACTTGACTTGACTTGATGGGTTTTTTTTTACTTGAGTGTGGGGCTTGACTTGACTTGGCGGGGGTTTTTGTTTTGAGTGTGGGATTTGACTTGACTTGGCGGGGTTTTTTTACTTGAGTGTGGGGCTTGACTTGACTTGGCGGGTTTTTTTTACTTGAATGTGGGACTTGACTTGACTTGGTGGTGTTTTTTTACTTGAGTGTGGGGCTTGACTTGACTTGGTATTTTACCGGATGGATACTTGACTTGACTTGGTGGGTTTTTTTTACTTGGTGTGGGCTTGACGACTTGGCCAATTATTTTTTACTTGAGTGTGGGACTTGACTTGACTTGGTGGGATTTTTGACTTGAGTGTTGGACTTGACTTGGCGGGGTTTTTACTTGAGTGTGAGACTTGACTTGACTTGGCGTTTTTTACTTGAGTGTAGAACGATTTGGAAGGAAGTGGTGGTGTTTACCCCAGGAATTATTTTTGTTCTCATGTTATTGTCTGAGTCGAATATGTTTCTTCAAATGACAATCGCCGAGAAAGAATTAATTATACAACATGCCGTTGAATTTAATTAAATTGACTATCAACTATTTTGTCGTCCCTTTCCAGCTTACCCTTCGGACTTTTAACTGGGACCAATCTCACACACCGGATGTTTTTCTGCCACGCCCATGTGCCCCGTCACGTGGGCTGTATCGACACCGGAGGCTGTGGGAATCAAGGCCGCCATGAACGCACCCAGAAGGGGCGTGGCTTCGTGCGACCAGGTAAGTCAAACCCCATACAAATCAGGGAACACACACACA
>JAXRKP010002978.1:0-2500 GCA_037039925.1 Doris montereyensis | reverse complement strand
GTTAAGGTTCTCAGTTTGCAACAGTCCTTCCAGGCATGTTTATGACACGAGCTTCGCGGATATCAGTTTTTGTACGTTTAGACAGCCTGCCCTTTCTTATGTTCGGTTTTGCTTTCAGCGTCGTTACGTCATGTGTGTGTGTGTGTGCGTGTTTGTTTGTGTGTGTCTGTGTTTGCGTTTCCTGATTAGTGTAAGCAAATTACGCACGTGTTGTGTGTTGTGTGTTGTGTGTTGCGTGTTGCGTGTTGCGTGTGACTAGTTGCATCTAAAGCGGGCGTAACATCCTCATGGTCTGTATGGTATTATCACTACAATCATCAATTTCATTATCATCATCACTGTTCATTTGGATCTTATGCATTGCAATGATTACCTTTCCACGTATTAGAAGGCTGTTAATTCTTTGTTGATATGTTATATAATATGTTTTAATGTGATAATGCTAAACGTGTGTAAGCTGCCTGTGTGTGAAATAATTTATTTATAATAAAAGTGTGCTGTATTTCATGTTGTATTGAATGTATTGTAACGCCAAAACAATTTGCCACTTTTGGACAATAAAGTTGTATCTTATCTTATCTTATCTTACAAATGGTGGCGAATTTATCTCTTTGTCTAAGTAATTGCACTATGACACAGATCTTTGTCTAAGTAATTGCACTATGACACAGATCTTTGTCTAAGTAATTGCACTATGACACAGATCTTTGTCTAAAAACAACACTATGACACAGATCTTTGTCTAAGTAATTGCACTATGACACAGATCTTTGTCTAAGTAATTGCACTATGACACAGATCTTTGTCAAAGAAAGAGCACTATGACACAGATCTTTGTCTAAGTAATTGCACTATGACACAGATCTTTGTCTAAGTAATTGCACTATGACACAGATCTTTGTCTAAGTAATTGCACTATGACACAGATCTTTGTCTCTGTAATTGCCCTAGGACACAGATCTTTGTCTAAGTAATTGCACTGACACAGATCTTTGTCTAAAATTGCACTATGACACAGATCTTTGTCTAAGTAATTGACTTGACACAGATCTTTGTCTAAGTAATTGCACTATGACACAGATCTTTGTCAACAATAAGTGATCTCCTGGTAGGTCCTACTTCATTCCTTTCTCTCTTTCTCATGCCCTTCATTTTGCTGTTTGCTATAACTGCCCCCACACGCCTCCATCCCTGCATGGGTAGCTAGGGTCTGTTCAGACTCAGTGAAACTGGGTAGCTAGGTCTGTTCAGACTCTCAGTGAAATGGGTAGCTAGGTCTGTTCAGAACTCAGTGAAATGGGTAGCTAGGTCTGTTCAGACTCAGTGAAATGGGTAGCTAGGTCTGTTCAGACTCAGTGAAATGGGTAGCTTGGTCTGTTCAGACTCCAGTGAAATGGGTAGCTAGGTCTGTTCAGACTCAGTGAAATGGGTAGCTAGGTCTGTTCAGACTCAGTGAAATGGGTAGCTAGGTCTGTTCAGACTCAGTGAAATGGGTAGCTATAGGTCTGTTCAGACTCAGCGAAATGGGTAGCTAGGTCTGTTCAGACTTCAGTGAAATGGGTAGCTAGGTCTGTTCAGACTCAGTGAAATGGGTAGCTAGGTCTGTTCAGACTCAGCGAAATGGGTAGCTAGGTCTGTTCAGACTCAGCGAAATGGGTAGCTAGGTCTGTTCAGACTCAGCGAAATGGGTAGCTAGGTCTGTTCAGACTCAGAGAAATGGGTAGCTAGCTAGGTCTGTTCAGACTCAGTGAAATGGGTAGCTAGGTCTGTTCAGACTTTCAGACTCAGACTCTCGCGAAATGGGTAGCTAGGTCTGTTCAGACTCAGCGAAATGGGTAGCTAGGTCTGTTCAGACTCAGCGAAATGGGTAGCTAGGTCTGTTCAGACTCAGCGAAATGGGTAGCTAGGTCTGTTCAGACTCAGCGAAATGGGTAGCTGTTCAGCTAGGTCTGTTCAGACTCAGTGAAATGGGTAGCTAGGTCTGTTCAGACTCAGCGAAAGTAAAGGCGGCATGGAAAGCTTGTGCGGATACATGATGTACAGTCGGTGAGCCTGACCTTGTGCGGGGATACATGATGTACAGTCGGTGAGCCTGGACTTTGTGCGGGGATACATGATGTACAGTCGGTGAGCCTGACTTGTGCGGGGATTCATGATGTACAGTCGGTGAGCCTGACCTTGTGTGATTCGGACTATGAATCCATCGTTATCTTTATCTTTTAGTGTCGGTGACTCAGCCAGAAGGATACTACATGACGTCACTGTTACTGTCATTGTACTGTATTCCATGTACCCCAGTTGAACTCCATCTCTTGACCTTCAAGTCAATGTATTCGCACACTTGGTCTTCTGATTATAACGTGTGTAGTTACCATGGTGACATGACGAGGCCGGGGGTGGGGGGGGTGGGGGGGGGCTTTTTTAATATTATGGTTTCTGATGAGTGTCCGATTTTACTTCAAGTGGATTGACATGTTTTGTCAAAGGAAGAATGCAGATA
>JAXRKP010002977.1:10000-25000 GCA_037039925.1 Doris montereyensis | reverse complement strand
AGACAACTGTATAATAATAGTAGGAAAGACAGCTGTATAATACTAGTAGGAAAGACAACTGTATAGTACAAGTAGGAAAGACAATTGTATAATACTAGTAGGAAAGACAACTGTATAATACTAGTAGGAAAGACAACTGTATAATAATAGTAGGAAAGACAACTGTATAATACTAGTGGGAAAGACAGTTGTATAATACTAGTAGGAAAGACAGTTGTATAATACTAGTAGGAAAGACTGTTGTATAATACTAGTAGGAAAGACAACTGTATAATAATAGTAGGAAAGACGGTTTAATAATACTAGTAGGAAAGACAACTGTATAATACTAGTAGGAAAGACAACTGTATAATACTAGCAGGAAAGACAACTGTATAATACTAGTAGACAAGACAACTGTATAATACTAGTAGGAAAGACAACTGTATAATACTAGTAGGAAAGACAGTTCTATAATACTAGTAGGAAAGAGAGTTGTATAATACTAGTAGGAAAGACGGTTGTATAATACTAGTAGGAAAGACAACTGTATAATACTAGTAGGAAAGACAGTTGTATAGTACTAGTAGGAAAGACGGTTGTATAATACTAGTAGGAAAGACGGTTGTGTAATACTAGTAGGAAAGACAGTTGTATAGTACTAGTAGGAAAGACGGTTGTATAATACTAGTAGGAAAGACGGTTGTGTGATACTAGTAGGAAAGACAACTGTATAATACTAGTAGGAAAGATAACTAATAATACTAGTAGGAAAGACAACTGTATAATATTAGTAGGAATGACAACTGTATAATACCAGTAGGAAAGACAACTGTATAATACTAGTAGGAAAGACAGTTGTGTAATATTACTAGGAAAGACAACTGTATAATACTAGTAGGAAAGACAACTTGTATAATACTAGTAGGGAAGACAACTGTGTAATACTAGTAGGAAAGACAACTGTATAATACTAATAGGAAAGACAACTGTATAATACTAATAGACAAGACAACTGGGAAAGACAACTGTGTAATAATATTAGGAAAGACATTTGTATAATGTAGGTAGTAAAGACAGTTGTATAATGTTAGTAGGAAAGACAACTGTATGATAATAGTAGGAAAGACAGCTGTATAATACTAGTAGGAAAGACAGCTGTATAACACTAGAAGGAAAGACAACTGTATAATACTAGTAGGAAAGACAACTGTATAATACTAGTAGGAAAGACAACTCTATAATACTAGTAGACAAGACAACTTTATAATAATAGTAAGAATGACAACTGAATATTAATAGTAGGAAAGAAAACTGTATAATACTAGTAGACAAGACAACTGTATAATACTAGTAGGAAAGACAACTGTATAATAATAGTAGGAAAGACAGTTGTATAATGTTAATAGGAAAGACAGTTGTATAATACTAGTATGAAAGACAGTTGTATAATACTTGTAGGAAAGACATTTGTATAATACTAGTAGGAAAGACAATTGTATAATACAAGTAGGAAATACAACTGTATAATATTAGTAGGAAAGACAACTGTATAATACTAGTAGGAAAGACAGTTGTATAATAGTAGTAGGAAAGACAGTTGTATAATACTAGTAGGAAAAGACAACTGTATAATACTAGTAGACAAGAGAACTGTATAATACTAGTAGGAAAGACAACTGTATAATACTAGTAGGAAAGACAGTTGTATAATACTAGTAGGAAAGACTGTTGTATAATACTAGTAGGAAAGACGATTGTATAGTACTAGTAGGAAAGACAACTGTATAATACTAGTAGGAAAGACAGTTGTATAGTACTAGTAGGAAAAGACAACTGTATAGTACTAGTAGGAAAAAGACAACTGTATAATACTAGTAGGAAAGACAACTGTATAGTACTAGTAGGAAAGACAACTGTATAATACTAGTAGGAAAGACAACTGTATAATACTAGTAGGAAAGACAACTGTGTATAGTACTAGTAGGAAAGACAACTGTATAATATTAGTAGGAAAGACAGTTGTATAGTACTAGTAGGAAAGACAACTGTATAATACTAGTAGGAAAGACAACTGTATAATACTAGTAGGAAAGACAACTGTATAATACTAGTAGGAAAGACAACTGTATAATACTAGTAGGAAAGACAACTGTATAATACTAGTAGGAAAGACAACTGTATAATATTAGTAGGAAAGACAATTGTATAATATTAGTAGGAAAGACAGTTGTATAATACTAGTAGGAAAGACAATTGTATAATAGTAGTAGGAAAGACAACTGTATAATACTAGTAGGAAAGACAGTTGTATAATACTAGTAGGAAAGACAGTTGTATAATACTAGTAGGAAAGACAGCTGTATAATACTAGTAGGAAAGACAATTGTATAATACTAGTAGGAAAGACAATTGTATAATACTAGTAGGAAAGACAATTGTATAATACTAGTAGGAAAGACAAGTTGTATAATACTAGTAGGAAAGACAACTGTATAATACTAGTAGGAAAGACAGCTGTATAATACTAGTAGGAAAAACAACTGTATAATAATAGTAGGAAAGACAGTTGTATAATACTAGTAGGAAAGACAACTGTGTAATATTAGTAGGAAAGACAACTGTATAATACTAGTAGGAAAGACAGTTGTATAATACTAGTAGGAAAGACAACTTGTATAATATTAGTAGGAAAGACAACTGTATAATATTAGTAGGAAAGACAACTGTATAATATTAGTAGGAAAGACAACTGTATAATATTAGGTAGGAAAGACAGTTGTATAATACTAGTAGGAAAGACAGTTGTATAATACTAGTAGGAAAGACATTTGTATAATGTTAGTAGGAAAGACAGTTGTATAATGTTAGTAGGAAAGACAGTTGTATAATGTTAGTAGGACAGTTGTAAATGTTAGTAAGAGACATTTGTATAATACTAGTAGGAAAGACAAATTGAATAATGTTCTAGGAAGACAACTGTATAATAATAGTAGGAAAGACAGTTGTATAATGTTTGTAGGAGAGACATTTGTATAATGTTAGTAGTAAAGACAATTGTATAATACTAGTAGGAAAGACAATTGTATAATACTAACAGGAAAGACAACTGTATAATAATACTAGGAAAGACAATTGTATAATACTAGTAGGAAAGACAACTGTATAATACTAGTAGGAAAGACAACTGTATAATAATAATAGGAAAGACAATTGTATAATAATAACAGGAAAGACAATTGTATAATACTAGTAGGAAAGACAATTGTATAATACTAGTAGGAAAGAAAAACTGTATAATACTAGTACGAAAGACAACTGTATAATACTAGTAGGAAAGACAACTGTATAATACTAGTAGGAAAGACAACTGTATTATACTAGTAGGAAAGACACCTGTATAATACTAGTAGGAAAGACAACGGTATAATAATAGTAGGAAAGAAAGTTGTATAATACTAGTAGGAAGGAAAGTTGTATAATACTAGTAGGAAAGATAACGTATAATACTAGCAGGAAAGACAGTTGTATAATACTAGTAGGAAAGACAACTGTATAATAATAGTAGGAAAGACAACTGTATGAATCTAGTAGGAAAGACAACTGTATAATACTAGTAGGAAAGACAACTCTATAATACTAGTAGGAAAGATAACTGTATAATAATGGTAGGAAAGACAACTATATAATAATAGTAGGAAAGACAACTGTATGAATCTAGTAGGAAAGACAACCGTATGAATCTAGTAGGAAAGACAACTGTATAATACTAGTAGGAAAGACAACTGTATAATACTAGTAGGAAAGACAACTGTATAATACTGGTAGGAAAGACAACAGTTGTATAATATTAGTAAAGACAGAAAGACAATTGTATAATACTAGTTGGAAAGACAACTGTATAATAATAGTAGGAAAGACAACTGTATAATACTAGTAGGAAAGATAACTGTATAATACTAGTAGGAAAGACGGTTGTATAATACTAGTATGAAAACAACTGTATACTACTAGTAGGAAAGACAGTTGTAAAGTACTAGTAGGAAAGACAACTGTATAATACTAGTAGGAAAGACGGTTGTGTAATACTAGTAGGAAAGACAACTGTATAATAATAGTAGGAAAGATAACTGTATAATACTAGTAGGAAAGACAAATGTTGTAATACTAGTAGGAAAGACAGTTGTATAACACTAGTAGGAAAGACAATTGTATAATACTAGTAGGAAAAACAATTGTATAATACTAGTAAGAAAGACAGTTGTATAATACTAGTAGGAAAAACAGTTGTATAATACTAGTAGGAAAGATAGTTGTAAAATACTAGTAGGAAAGACAGTTGTATAATACTAGTAGGAAAGACAACTGTATAATACTAGTAGGAAAGACAATTGTATAATACTAGTAGGAAAGACAGTTATATAATACTGGTAGGAAAGACAGTTGTATACTACTAGTAGGAAAGACAGTTGTAAAATACTAGTAGGAAAGACAGTTGTATAATACTTGTAGAAAAGACAGCTGTATAATACTAGTAGGGAAAGACAGTTCTATAATGTTAGTAGGAAAGACAGTTGTATAATACTTAGTAGGAAAGACAGTTGTATAATACTAGTAGGAAAGACAGTTGTAAAATACTAGTAGGAAAGACAGTTGTATAATACTAGTAGGAAATACAGTTGTATAATACTAGTAGGAAAGACAGTTGTAGAATACTAGTAGGAAAGACAATTGTATAATACTAGTAGGAAAAGACAACTTGTATAATACTAGTAGGAAAGACAACTGTAAAATACTAGTAGGAAAGACAGTTGTATAATACTAGTAGGAAAGACAGTTGTATAATACTAGTAGGAAAGACAGTTGTAAAATACTAGTAGGAAAGACAACTGTATAATATTAGTAGGAAAGACATTTGTATAATACTAGTAGGAAAGACAGTTGTAAATACTAGTAGGAAAAACAACTGTATAATACTAGTAGGAAAGACAGTTGTAAAATACTAGTAGGAAAGACAGTTGTATAATACTAGTAAAAAAGACAGTTGTATAATACTAGTAGGAAAGACAATTGTATAATACTAGTAGGAAAGACAACTGTATAATACTAGTAGGAAAGACAGTTGTATAATACTAGTAGGAAAGACAGTTGTATAATACTAGTAGGAAAGACAGTTGTATAATACTAGTAGGAAAGACAGTTGTAAAATACTAGTAGGAAAGACAATTGTATAATACTAGTAGGAAAGACAGTTGTATAATACTAGTAGGAAAGACAATTGTATAATACTAGTAGGAAAGACAGTTGTATAATACTAGTAGGAAAGACAGTTGTAAAATACTAGTAGGAAAGACAGTTGTAAAATACTAGTAGGAAAGACAGTTGTAAAATACTAGTAGGAAAGACAGTTGTAAATGTTAGTAGGAAAGACAGTTGTATAATGTTAGTAGGAAAGACAGTTGTATAATACTAGTAGGAAAGACAGTTGTATAATACTAGTAGGAAAGACAGTTGTATAATACTAGTAGGAAAGACATTTGTATAATACTAGTAGGAAAGACAGTTGTATAATGTTATAGGAAAGACAATTGTAGTTAGTAGGGAAGACAGTTGTATAATGTTAGTAGGAAAGACAGTTGTATAATACTAGTAGAAAGACAGTTATATAATGTTAGTAGAAAAGACAGTTGTATAATGTTAGTAGGAAAGACAGTTGTATAATGTTAGTAGGAAAGACAGATGTATAATACTAGTAGTTGAAAGACAGTTGTATAATGTTAGTAGGAAAGACAGTTGTATAATACTAGTAGGAAATACAGTTGTATAATCTTAGTAGCAAAGACGACTGTAATATAATGTTAGTAGGAAAGACAGTTGTATAACACTAGCAGTATAATCTTAGAAAGACAGTTGTATAATGTTAGTAAGAAAGACAGTTGTATAATATTAGTAGGAAAGACACTTGTATAATACTAGTAGGAAAAACAGTTGTTTAATGTTAGTAGGAAAACAGTTGTATAATCTAGTAGAAAGACAACTGTATAATGTTAGTAGGAAAGACAGTTGTATAATACTAGTAGGAAAACCAGTTGTATAATACTAGTAGGAAAGATAATCTTAGGGAATGACAGTTGTATAATATTAAGGAAAGACAACTAATATTATAGGAAAGACAGTTTATAATGTTAATAGGAAAGACAGTTGTAATATAAAAGACAACGTATATTAGTAGGAAAGACAATTTTATAATACTTGTAGCAAAGACAGTTGTATAATATTAGTAGGAAAGACGGTTGTATAATACTTAGTAGGAAAGACAGTTGTATAATATTAGTAGGAAAGACAGTTGTATAATACTAATAGTAGAAAGACAGTTGTATAATATTAGTAGGAAAGACAGTTGTATAATACTTGTAGCAAAGACAACTGTATAATATTAGTAGGAAAGACAGTTGTATAATATTAGTAGGAAAGACAGTTGTATAATATTAGTAGGAAAGACAGTCGTATAATGTTAGTAGGAAAGACAGTTGTATAATGTTAGTAGGAAAGACAGTTGTATAATGTTAGTAGGAAAGACAGTTGTATAATGTTAGTAGGAAAGACAGTTGTATAATGTTAGTAGGAAAGACAGTCGTATAATGTTAGTAGGAAAGACAGTCGTATAATGTTAGTAGGAAAGACAGTCGTATAATGTTAGTAGGAAAGACAGTTGTATAATGTTAGTAGGAAAGACAGTCGTATAATGTTAGTAGGAAAGACAGTCGATAATGTTAGTAGGAAAGACAGTCGATAATGTTAGTAGGAAAGACAGTTGTATAATGTTAGTAGGAAAGACAGTCGTATAATGTTAGTAGGAAAGACAGTCGATTAATGTTAGTAGGAAAGACAGTCGATTAATGTTAGTAGGAAAGACAGTTGTCTTTCCTACTCGATTAATTATACAAAGACGTGTCTTTCCTACTAGTATTATACAACCGTGTTCCTACTAGTCAGCTGTCTTTCCTACTAGTATTATAAACTGTCTTTCCTACTTGAATCATACAAATAGATCGTGTATTAGAAGAAAACAAATCATCAATCACCATAACACAAAATTAAAAGAAAACGTCTGTGCAAAAGATAGAAAGAACCAAGAGAAATCAGAGGCATTGACGCTATTCAAAACAGACCAAGGACAAACCAATTTTCGGTTAATTCAAAATTGTTTTTATACTACAACCTATTGTTAGCGGTGTACGAATTATTAGCAATCCAGATTTCAAAACCTTAAAGAGAACGATTGGGTCGCAATGATGCTGCAGAATATTACGAATCACAGGACGGAGTTTTCCATGACAAAAGCAGAAGAGAAATAAATTAATGTATACATTCAATATCGTTTCTGAATAAATATTCGTATAATGATGGTATTATCAGGTCGAAGCTATTCTATTTTCACCTCTCGTTATAGTACGTGATTGAATACGTCAGAAGCACTGACATATGAACGGTGACTCACGGTTAGAATTGAATTTGTTTGATTTGCTTTGATTTGATTTCATAATAGTAGTAATCATACTAATAATAATAATGGTAATAATAATAATTATTATAATAATAGTTACATAGTTATGTAAGAATACATTTTATGCATGGCAATGTTGTAAATAAATATCCTAGTCGTGCCTTTGAGTTTAAAAGCCTTATTCTTGATGATAAGTATGATATAAGATGTTTTTCGTTTTTTGTTTCGATTGAGACCTGTTGCTGGCTTTTTGAGATTTTAAGATGTCGTGGTAAAATGGTGGATCTTGCCTGTTGTTTGCAATGTTTGTGATTATCTTTTCAGGGGTGTTTTCAATCAACATTTTCTCGAGGGATTTCAAGTCAGATGCATATTTAGTAGCCATTTTTCTTGTCTTGTCTATCCTTTCTTACCTTTTTCTAGCATTCCCGTCCCAAACAGTTGTACAGAAGTACAGAAGACTACAACGCTTCCACTAATGGTTCTATAGCAAATTTTGATTCAAGTAGTCCGTCTCCGATTGGACTAGATGCCGATCCACTCACTTGGACCAAGGTGCAGGGGTTGTGGGAGGGGGTATTTTACTCGTAGAACTCCGAGAAACATTCTCAACCATCGTTGGGGCTTGAACCCATAACATTTGGATTGAGACGCCGACATCTTTCCTCACGACTACTGAGTCCCTCAGAATGTAATGATGAGTAACGTAATAATACCATGACTGCAATGGTCGTTCGAAAATTGAAAATCAGCTGAAGTTGAAGTTGACTTTTCTTCTTAAAACTTGTTAAGACAGTCTTTTCATCACAGACTATTTTCACCTGCTCTCTCCCATAGCACGTGTATATGTCGTAAATGTGTTTAAAGACTCTAAAGACTAACCAATCTCATTGTTTATAACTTGGCCTGTTCTAAAATTGGAAAAAATATGCCTTCTACAGCCAGACCTACCTAACTAAAAAACGCAATGATTGGCAAATGTTATCTCCTAGAAACCGCTATAGTATGGGTTCTAAATGATGTTTTTCTAAGAAAATTTAGTTTTTTTCGCAAAGTAAGAAATTAAAATTTTAAAAGATCGACACACGACCGTTTATGACGTCATCCAAGATAGATCATCCTTATAGTTTGCCAAGTGTTTTTAAAACCTGGTATTGTCATTATCTTGAGCATATTTTCGAAAAAAAAAACAAAGTGTCAATATCGTCATGAGGTTGAAAAAGCCTTTTACATATCTTAGAATTATTTTCAAGTTCAGCTATTGTCCGTTGAACGCGATTATCTGTGTTTTTAATGGGTTTTCAAAAGATGTTTCTAATGGGTTTTCAAAAGATGTTGTTAATGAACATGCAAATGAATTGGGTTGTATTTCATTACAATTCTTTTTTTATTTGTCTGCTCACGATTTGATATCAGTACCAAAGGAGTAGCCTTTGGCAAAATACAAGGGTTTTCTGGCGATTGGCAGATAATTTGCGCGATGAAAAATGTCGTCTTGTTATCTACACGAGCGTCTGAAACAATAAACTTGCAAAGTGTGTCATTGATATGTTTTGTTGATTTGTTTTATAAGATTTTTTTAGGGGGCGTGGTTGGGAGGGGGGTTGGGGCAGGTTCTTTTCTTTTTGTTTTGGAACAACGTGACTATACCCATAAACATACATGCTGTCTAGATAACACGTTTTTCGTGACAACAAGACTATTTTCTTTTTATTCTATTGTTTTATTTTTGATTTATTTATTTTAATTTTTTTTATCGATCGTATTTATTACTATTTGTAGACACATAGAAGAGGCGCCAGTGGCTCAGTTGGTAGAGCGTCTGACTACCCCACAGGTGACCCGAGTTCAATTCCAAATCCCTGCAGATATTCTCTTACCTTCCTCTTGACCCAACAGCAAAGTGTGAAGCTAGATCTGACCCAACAGCGAAATGTGTGAAGCTAGGTCAAAGTGTGAAGCTAGGTCTGACCCAACAGCGCAATGTGAAGCTGTCTGACCCAACAGCGAAATGTGAAGCTAGGTCTGATGTGAAGCTACGTCTGACCCAACAGCGAAATGTGAAGCTAGGTCTGACCCAACAGCACGCAATGTGAAGCTAGGTCTGACCCAACAGTGAAATGTGAAGCTGGGTCTGACCCAACAGTGAAATGTGAAGTTGACCCAACAGCGAAATGTGAAGCTGTCTGACCCAACAGCGAAATGTGAAGCTAGGTCTGACCCAACAGCGAAATGTGAAGCTGGGTCTGACCCAACAGCGAAATGTGAAGCTAGGTTTGACCCAACAGCGAAATATGAAGCTAGGTCTGATCCAACAGCGAAATGTGAAGCTACGTCTGACCCAACAGCGAAATGTGAAGCTGGGTCTGACCCAACAGCGAAATGTGAAGCTAGGTCTGACCCAACAGCGAAATGTGAAGCTAGGTGACCCAACAGCGAAATGTGAAGCCAAACAACGAAAGTAAAGGCTAGGTCTGACAAATTATCAACATTATTATGCCGTATGCCAAGCAAACTCAAGACACCAATGACAAATTATCACATTATTATGTCGTATGCCAAGCAAACTCAAGACATCAATGACAAATTATCACATTATTATGTCGTATGCCAAGCAAACTCAAGACACCAATGACAAATTATCACAGTATTATGGTTATGCCAAGCAAACTCAAGACAGCAATGAAAAATTATCACATTATTATGCCGTATGCCAAGTGGTCAAGACATCAATGACAAATTATCACATTATTATGCCGTATGCCAAGCAAACTCAAGACATCAATGACAAATTATCACATTATTATGCCGTATGCCAAGCAAACTCAAGACATCAATGACAAATTATCACATTATTATGCCGTATGCCACAAACTCAAGACAAATGCCAAATTATCACATTATTATGACGTATGCCAAGTAAACTCAAGACATCAATGCCAAATTATCACATTATTATGCCGTATGCCAAGCAAACTCAAGACATCAATGACAAATTATCACATTATTATGCCGTATGCCAAGCAAACTCAAGACATCAATGACAAATTATCACATTATTATGCCGTATGCCAAGAAAACTCAAGACAGCAATGACAAATTATCACATTATTATACCGTATGCCAAGTGAACTCAAAACTGCCAAATTATCACATTATTATGCCGTAGACAGCAATGACAAATTATCACATTATTATACCGTATGCCAAGCAAACTCACAAAATTCAACTCATAATTACCCTACGTTCAATTCTGAGTATGGGACTTACTTTTCTTTACTTTACGTTAGACATAAGGCGTTTGCAATTAATAACGTCATATAAATGATGATACGGGGAGCCAACACTTGTGTGGGATACGGACTGTAAATCCATCTTTATCTTTATAATTATTGACGAAAAAAAAAGTATATTTTGTGTTACATTTGATCATAGTAGTAGGTCGGCGTCTTCTTTGTGTTAAGTAAAATGGCATCGAGTAAAATGGTTTGAAACGATCCATTGTGAATTATAAATAGACAAGTCTGATACATTCCAAGTACGATTACTAGAATCGGGTTATTATAAATAGACAAGTCTGGTACATTCCAAGTACGATTACTAGATCGGGTTATTATAAATAGAGAAGTCTGATACATTCCAAGTACGATTACTAGAATCGGGTTATTATAAATAGACAAGTCTGGTACATTCCAAGTACGATTACTAGATCGGGTTATTATAAATAGAGAAGTCTGATACATTCCAAGTACGATTACTAGATCGGGTTATTATAAATAGAGAAGTCTGATACATTCCAAGTACGATTACTAGATCGGGTTATTATAAATAGAGAAGTCTGATACATTCCAAGTACGATTACTAGATCGGGTTATTATAAATAGAGAAGTCTGATACATTCCAAGTACGATTACTAAATCGGGTTATTATAAATAGAGAAGTCTGATACATTCCAAGTAATGATTACTAGATCGGGTTATTATAAATAGAGAAGTCTGATACATTCCAAGTACGATTACTAAATCAGGTTATTATAAATAGAGAAGTCTGATACATTCCAAGTACGATTACTAGATCGGGTTATTATAAATAGAGAAGTCTGATACATTCCAAGTAACGATTACTAAATCGTTATTATAAATAGAGAAGTCTGATACATTCCAAGTAATGATTACTAGATCGGGTTATTATAAATAGACAAGTCTGATACATTCCAAGTACGATTACTAGATCGGGTTATTATAAATAGACACATCTGATACATTCCAAGTACGATTACTAGATCGGGTTATTATAAATAGACAAGTCTGATACATTCCAAGTACGATTACTAGATCGGGTTATTATAAATAGAGAAGTCTGATACATTCCAAGTACGATTACTAGATCGGGTTATTATAAATAGACACATCTGATACATTCCAAGTACGATTACTAGATCGGGTTATTATAAATAGACACATCTGATACATTCCAAGTACGATTACTAGATCGGGTTATTATAAATAGACACATCTGATACATTCCAAGTACGATTACTAGATCGGGTTATTATAAATAGACACATCTGATACATTCCAAGTACGATTACTAAATCGGGTTATTATAAATAGACAAGTCTGATACATTCCAAGTACGATTACTAAATCGGGTTATTATAAATAGACAAGTCTGACACATTCCAAATACGATTACTAGATCGGGTTATTATTCGATGTCAAGGATACGCTGGTAGGAGTTTGATTACAACCTGTTCAAAATGGCAGCACTAGGAGAATGAAGTTCTTCTCAAAGACTGGGGGAACAAAGGGCGTTTCAATAATTGAACGTCACTTCTGGTAGGTAGAAGAATTCTTCGAATGAAAGCGATCTTAGGATCACTTAGAACCTACATGCAGAGTATGGTCATCTTGTGCGAAGAGATAACGAACAATTCAGAATTACAAATATAGAAAAATCAGTAAGACATTAAAATTGGATCACTTATAATAGAATGACTGAACATGATAAAGGAAAGTCATAACTGAATTATTTCAATCTATAGAGCCGGAGCTGTCTCGATTTCCTTAACGTAAGCCGGAATAGATGATAATACATTGGCTCCTGGTGAAGACGCTAGCATGCATTACGTTTTATTCCCCCACCGATGCTGGTACCCTTTGAATTAGGGTCGAGAAGACAAAGGCGGGTTTTCACCAATGACGTTCCATCCACTTACTCAGCAGACATATGGAATTGTTTTACTTATAGGACAAACACATTCAGAATAATAGTTCTATCTGTTGTCAAGAGAGCCAGCTAATCATGCCAAGCGCGCAATTCACACCTTTACCTATATTCGTCTGTAGTCATCTACGTCAATCAATTTCACACCTTGAAGCACTAGCGCTGGCTGGATTCCTCATCGCATCTAACCTATAAAACGTCAGAAAAGCCATTATTATCGTTCATTCATCCTCGTCTGCCAGAACAATTAAGTCACCTCGAATAAGGAAAATATTCATATTGAGTCAACTGCTTCCTTATCTTCTCGCTTCATTTCAACAGATCTCAACAACAATGAAACTAACGGTACATCGCTGTCTAATGTACACTCTTGTGGACTTCTATTGGTACATTTGGAAGATGCAGCTGTTATAGGTAACATATTTTTAAAACTTGGTTGACAAACTACCGAACAGGCGAAATATGACAATAAGTGACAACTCCAGTAATAAAGACAGAACAAACACGTGACGTTTCGGGTATAACTCTTCGTCAGAGGTATACCCGAAACGCCACGTGTTTGTTCTGTCTTTATTAGTGGAGTTGTCACTTATTGTCATATTTCGCATTTAACTTCACTCCACTGTGGCTCCTTCGTATTAAACTACCGAGCATTAACTTTATTTTTCTATTGTCAACAGTGATATGTTATTGTTTAAATTGTTTCATATTGCTTTTGTGGTCGTTTTTAACTTTCTCTCTGTCAATGTTTGCTTGTGATTGTGCTCCTAACTATAACAATGTTTGCTTGTGATTGTGCTCCTAACTATAACAATGTTTGCTTGTGATTGTGCTCCTAACTATAACAATGTTTGCTTGTGATTGTGCTCTTAACTATAGCAATGTTTGCTTGTGATTGTGCTCCTAACTATAACAATGTTTGCTTGTGATTGTGATCTTAACTATAACAATGTTTGCTTGTGATTGTTTCCTAACTGTAACAATGTTTGCTTTTCAAACATCTATGCTTCTTTTGGTGATTGTTTTGTGTATATTCCCTTTGTATGCTCCCGTTTTACGCGAATGTTAGTCCGGATGCTCCCGTGTATTTCTGAATTTGCCATGCTCCCGTGTATTTCTGGTTTTGAATTGCCATGCTCCCGTGTATTTCTGGTTTTGAATTGCCATGCTCCCGTGTATTTCTGGTTTTGGTTTACTTTTGTTTGTAGGTTCTATTTCCTAATGATTTTCCCCTCAAATGTTATTTTTCGATTAATACTATTTCCATACTGTCAACTTAAACAATTATATACAATTAATTGATTTTCCGAGGGTTTTGGGAAAGGACACTATAATATTGATAATATTCACGATATTTCGGATAGTCACAGAGAAAACGCAAGGAATGTTCATTCACGACACCCACCAGGAGCATATCGAAAGTAAAAGAAATGGCATTGAATAATATTAAAGCCCTATAGGAACAAAGACGAGGCGAATATAAGAAATAGTCAGATAAAAACCGTGGCCACCATGAGGATCGAACTCGCGACCCCTCTGCGTCGGCACCCATCGCCTCATTATGAAAGGAAAGCGTGCTCCTCACCGAGCAAAACTTCACCCCTGGGCTTCAATATTATTCAATGTCATTTCCTCCATTCATGATCCTAGGTAGGGATACATATAATTATGTAGGCCAGTACACATTACACAATTATTATGCCATCGTTTCTTGAAACTATACCATCATCATTCAATCCATATTTGATTTATATTCTTATTGACAATGCGTATCATGATCTTCATTGATTTTATCTTCCACCTCAGGCCGTCACATAAGTCATTCTGCTGCACAGCATGGAATACCTTGTCATCCACATCGACACCATCTCATTTACAGAAAACTAATCCGTAAGGACCATGAGGATGGTTCCAAATGGACAGTTGTGGTGAGATGCATAAAGGGACGATTGGTTGAATACATCTTGAAAGCACAAAAACTGACGTATGACCACAGTTTCCTCGGTTGAACGACAGTGAGAAAACAGTAGGTCGCCACCAGCAAAGTGAAATTGAATGATGGAAACGGATTGGTGCTACTCAACTCTCTCTCTCTCTTTTGACATTCAAGAACTGTTTAAACCTCCGTTACTCCTCTGCATAAACTGCAAGCAGGGAAGACTACAGTATTCAACTAAACAGAACCAAGTATGCCAGAAGGGATAATGAATCTATGCAAACTTGGAATCGATTGAATCGAATGTGGTTTCTCCCTACTCACACAATATGGAGGCTTGCAAGCCTGCTAC
>JAXRKP010002977.1:0-2500 GCA_037039925.1 Doris montereyensis | reverse complement strand
TGGCATACACTACCATGGCATACATACATATATACGTCGGTAAGGCATACACTACATGGCATACATACATATATACGTCGGTAAGACATACACACATACATTTCAGTGGCATACATACATATATACGTCGGTAAATACACTACCATGGCATACATACTATATACGTTCAAAGATAGACTATGGAGTACATACATACATATATACGTTGACCGGTAAGGCATACACTACCATGGCATACATACATATATACGTTGATACACTGTCATGGCATACATACATATATATGTTGACAAGACATACACTGTCATGGCGTACATACGTATATACATTGACAACGCATACACTGTCATGGCATGCATACATATATACGTCTGTAAGGCATACACTGTCATGACATACATACATGTATACGTTGACAAGACATATACTGTCATGGCATACATACACATATATGTTGACAGGGCATACACTGTCATGGCATATATACATATATACGTCTGTAAGGTATACACTGTCATGACATACATACATATATACGTTGGTAAGGATTATACTGTCATGGCGTACATACATATATACGTTGACAGGGCATACACTGTCATGGCATATATACATATATACGTTGGTAAGCCATACACTACCATGGCATACATATATATGTACGTTGACAAGGCATACACTGTCATGGTATACATACATATATACGTTGACATGACATACACAGTCATGGCATACATACATATATACGTTGACAAGGCATTACATACTGTTGACATGACATACACTGTCATGGCATACATACATATATACGTTGACGAGGCATCCACTGTCATGGCATACATACATATATACGTTTACATGACATACACTGTCATGGCCTACATACATATATACGTTGACAAGGCATCCACTGTCATGGCATACATACATATATACTTTGACAAGGCATACACTGTCATGGCATACATACATATATACGTTGACAAGACATACACTGTCATGGCATACATACATATATACTTTGACAAGACAAACAATGTCATCGCATACATACATATATACGTTGACAAGACATACAATGTCATGGCATACATACATATATACTTTGACAAGACATACACTGTCATGGCACACATACATATATAAATTGACAAGACATACAATGTCATGGCATACATACATATATACTTTGACAAGGCATACACTGTCATGGCATACATACATATATACGTTGACAAGGCATACACTGTCATGGCATACATACATATATACGTTGACAAGGCATCCACTGTCATGGCGTACATACATATATACGTCGACAAGGCATACACTGTCATGGCATACATACATATATACGTTAACAGGGCATACACTGTCATGTCATACATACATATATACGTTGACAAGGCATCCACTGTCATGGCATACATACATATATATGTTGACAAGTCATACACTGTCATGGCATACATACATATATACGTTGACAAGACATACACTGTTATGGCATACATACATATATACGTTGACAAGGCATACACTGTCATGGTATACATACATATATACGTTGACAAGTCATACACTGTCATGGCATACATACATATATACGTTGACAAGTCATACACTGTCATGACATACATACATATATACGTTGACAAGTCATACACTGTCATGGCATACACACATATATACGTTGACAAGTCATACACTGTCATGGCATACATACATATATATGTTGACAAGACATACACTGTCATGGCATACATACATATATACGTTGACAAGACATACACTGTCATGGCATACATACATGTATACGTTGATAAGGCATACACTGTCATGGCATACATACATATATACGTTGACAACACATACACTGTCATGGCATACATACATGTATACGTTGATAAGGCATACACTGTCATGGCATACATGCATATATATGTTGACAAGACATACACTGTCATGTCATACATACATGTATACGTTGATAAGGCATACACTGTCATGGCATACATACACGTATACGTCAGCATGGCATACATACATATATACGTCATTATGGCATACATACATACATACATACATACATACATACATACGTCAACATGGTACACATACACCAGTAACGAAAACGTGAGGAGAGCGTGCGAACACTCTGTATGTATGCTGGCAGTCGACTGTGTAAGGTGTTCTATCCCACTCAAATTAAATGGTCTTTTCAAAGTGCATCTTACAAGGCACCACGGAGGAACATGGAGAAGAAAGAAAGATACGGGACAGAAAAGACCTTTTCACTGACCCATATCTGCCTGACGACCGAGAAAGGTGAAGGAGACTAGTGCAATAGTCCATCATGCGGTGCCTTAACGACACTGGAGGTTTACGAGTTACGAGGTACGTGAGACGTGCGACTTCAGCAATATTTTTACTCTACTCATGGCGTCAGATAGTCTAGTAGTTGAACTAAAGGACTGGACATCACAGAGTCGTTGGTTTA
>JAXRKP010002976.1:0-25000 GCA_037039925.1 Doris montereyensis | reverse complement strand
CACAAGTAGGTTTATTTCCAGTATGTGTTGTAAAGCTACTGATACAAGTTAAAAAACGTCACAGCTTCCTAGTAGGTTTATTTCCAGTATATAGAGAAACGGGAGATATCAATAGCTATTCTAGAGAAACGTGATGTCAGCTATGATTAAAACAAATGCCACAAGTTGGTTTATGACAACATTTCAGATAAACGAGAAATGTTGAATAAAGCTTCACTAGTACAAGTTAACTGACCAATTTTTGGAAACTTTATCTTCTTTCTTAGCAAGTTTTGTCCCGTTATCATGTCTGTTCTAGAGAAACGTCTCCAGCTATGGTTATCATGTTGTCAAAAACGTCTGGTGCCATAGAGTCTGCTATTCAGTAGGGAAGAAACGTTGGGGGGGTTATCGTGTCTATTCTAGAGAAACGTCTGGTGCCAGAGTTAGGGAGTAAACATGCGCTATACTATTTACATTGGCATGCGACCTTTCACGTGATGTGAGGGATTAAAAAACAAATATTTTGCCAATGGCAGCTACGTTTTTCAAGGAAACAGAATATCAAAATATTCAGACAACATAAAGTAATGTGGGTAATTACGCCCCACGATAACTGAGAAATAGCTATAAGAATGAATGAATAACCAGGTGCCATTCAAGAAAAAAATATGAAGGGCCAATCCAAACTTTTAAATGAGTTGTCTGTCTGAAAATCCTGAAGTAAACAAGCTGACCAATTTTTGGAAACTTTACTTCTTTCTTAGGTTTCGTTTTTTCCAAGTTTCTGTAGAGAAACGTCTGATGTCCTCTATGATTATCATGTCTGTTCTAGAGAAACGTCTGATGCCAGCTATGGTTATCATGTCTGTTCTAGAGAAACGTCTGGTGCCAGCTATGATTATCGTGTCTGTTCTAGAGAAACGTCTGTCAAACGTCTGGAGAAACGTGTCAGCTATGGTTAGAGAAACATGTCATGTTATCTATTCTGAGAAACGTCTGGTGTCAGCTATGATTATATGAGAAACGTTATCAGCTATGTTATCTGTTATTCTAGAGAAACGTCTGATGTCAGCTATGATTATAATGTCATTCTAGAGAAACATGTCAGCTGATTATCATGTCTATTCTAGAGAAACGTCTGGTGTCAGCTATTCTAGAGAAACGTTGATGTCAGCTCATGTCTATTCTAGAGAAACATGTCAGCTATGATTATCATGTCTGAGAAACGACTGTCAGCTATGATTATCATGTCTATTCTAGAGAAACATGTCAGCTATGATTATCATGTCTATTATAGTGTCAGCTATGATTATCATGTCTATTCTAGAGAAACGTCTGGTGTCAGCTATGATTATCATGTCTATTCTAGGAGAAACGTCTGATGTCAGCTATGATTATCATGTCTATTCTAGAGAAACGTCTGATGTCAGCTATGATTATCATGTCAGAGAAACTATGATTATCATGTCTATTCTAGAGAAACATGATGTCAGCTATGATTATTATGTCAGAGAAACTATGATTATCATGTCTATTCTAGAGAAACGTCTGATGTCAGCTATGATTATCATGTCTATTCTAGAGAAACATGTCAGCTATGATTATCATGTCTATTCTAGAGAAACATGTCAGCTATGATTATCATGTCTATTCTAGAGAAACATGTCAGCTATGATTATCATGTCAGCTATGATTATCATGTCTATTCTAGAGAAACATGTCAGCTGATGTCAGAAAACTGTCATGATTATCTATTCTAGAGAAACGACTCTATGTCTATTCTAGAGAAACATGTCAGCTATGATTATCATGATGCTAGAGAAACATGTCAGCTATGATTATCATGCCTATTCTAGAGAAACATGTGTCAGCTATGATTATAATGTCTATTCTAGAGAAACATGTCAGCAATTATTATGTCTATTCTAGAAACATGTCAGCTATGATTATTATGTCTATTCTAGAGAAACATGTCAGCTATGATTATTATGTCTATTCTAGAGAAAAACATGTCAGCTATGATTATTATGTCTATTCTAGAGAAAACATGTCATTGAATTATCATGTCATTCTAGAGAAATGTCTGATGTCAGCTATGATTATCATGTCTATTCTAGAGAAACGTCATGTCAGCTATGATTATCATGTCTATTCTAGAGAAACGACTGGTGTCAGCTATGATTATCATGACTAGAGAAACGTTTCAGCTGATTATCTTGAGAAACGTCTTCATAATAATGATCTCATGTCAGTCATGATTATCATGTCTATTCTAGAGAAACGTCTGATGTCTTCATGTCTATTCTAGATCTATGATTATCATGTCCTAGAGAAACGACTGTAAGCTATGATTATCATGTTCATTCTAGAGAAACGACTGTGTCAGCTATGATTATCATGTCTATTCTAGAGAAACGTCCAGCTATGATTATCATGTCTATTCTAGAGAAAAACTAGTTATCATGTCTATTCTAGAGAAACGTCTGGTGTCAGCTTCATGATTATCATGTCTATTCTAGAAAAACTATGATTATCATGTCTGAGAAACATGTCAGCTATGATTATCATGTCTATCAGAGAAACGTTCCGTCTGATGATTATCATGTCTTTCTATGTCTTATGATTATCATAGAGAAACATGTCAGCTATGATTACCCTATTCTAGAGAAACGATTTCAGCTTGATTATCATGTCTATTCTAGAGAAACGACTGGTGTCAGCTATGATTATCATGTCTCTAGAGAAACATGTCAGCTATGATTATCATTTCTAGAGAAACATGTCAGCTATGATTATCATGTCTATTCTAGAGAAACGTGATGTCAGCTATGATTATCATGTCTATTCTAGAGAAACATGTCAGCTATGATTATTATGTCTTTCTAGAGAAACATGTCAGCTATGATTATCATGTCTATTCTAGAGAAACATGTCAGCTATGATTATTTGTCTATTCTAGAGAAACATGTCAGCTATGATTATCATGTCTATTCTAGAGAAACTATCAGCTATGATTATCATGTCTATTCTAGAGAAACGTCTGATGTCAGCTTATGATTATCATGTCTATTCTAGAGAAACGTCTGATGTCAGCTATGATTATCATGTCTATTCTTCTAGAGAAACGTTGATGTCAGCTATGATTATCATGTCTATTCTAGAGAAACGTCTGATGTCAGCTATGATTATAATGTCAAGAGAAACATGTCAGCTATGATTATCTGTCTATTCTAGAGAAACGCTGTTCAGTATGATTATCATGTCTATTCTAGAGAAACATCTGATATCAGCTTTAATGTTAAGAGAAACCAGCTATGATTATTATGTCTATTCTAGAGAAACGTCTGATGTCAGCTATGATTATCATGTCTATTCTAGAGAAACGTCTGATGTCAGCTGATTATCATGTCTATTCTAGAGAAACGTCTGATGTCAGCTATGATTATCATGTCTATTCTAGAGAAACGTCTGATATCAGCTATGATTATCATGTCTATTCTAGAGAAACGTTTCAGATGATTATCATGTCTATTCTAGAGAAACGTCTGATGTGTCAGCTATGATTATCATGTCTATTCTAGAGAAACGTCAGCGTCAGATTATGTCTATTCTAGAGAAACATGTCAGCTGATTATCATGTCTATTCTAGAGAAACGTCTGATGTCAGCTATGATTATCATGTCTATTCTAGAGAAACGTCTGATGTCAGCTATGATTATCATGTCTATTCTAGAGAAACGTTGATTCAGCTATGATTATCATGTCTATTCTAGAGAAACGTCTGATGGATGTCAGCTATGATTATTATTCTAGAGAAACATCAGCAGCGATTATCATGTCTATTCTAGAGAAACATGTCAGCTATGATTATCATGTCTATTCTAGAGAAACGACTGGTGTCACTATGATTATCATGTCTATTCTAGAGAAACGTCTGATGTCAGCTATGATTATCATGTCTATTCTAGAGAAACATGTCAGGTATGATTAAGAGAAATGTCTTGTCAGCATTTTCATGTCTATTCTAGAGAAACGTCTGATGTCAGCTATGATTATCATGTCTATTCTAGAGAAACGTCTGATGTCAGCTTTGATTATCATGTTCATTTTAGAGAAACGTCTGATTTCAAATATGATTATCATGTTCTCAGAGAAACATTTGATTTCAGCTATGATTATCATGTCTATTCTAGAGAAACGTCTGATATCAAAACCCATTATGCAGATGCTAGATAGGCACTAGTCTGATGGCATGATCAGCAAAAGGAACAATTATAGAGATGTAGTCGTATACCAGAAACTGAGGAGCTGACAGCTATTCTAGAGAAGATCTCCTCAAAGACTATTTCATGTCTATGTCTTCATAAGATCTCCTAAAAGACTATTTTTGTCTTCATAAGATCTCTCAAAAGACTATTTCTTGTCTTGTCTTCATAAGACTCTCCTGTCAAAGACTAGTTTATCTTGTCTTCATAAGATCTCTCAAAGACTATTTCCGTCTTGTCTTCTCATCAATTTCCCTGTCTTATCTCATATCGAGTAACCCTATTTTTAATATTAAAAAATAAGTTTCATCCTACATTCGTCTTGTCATGCCAGCTATGGTATTTATCGAATAATCCTGTCTGACGTCAATTCATTATTATTTTTTCTAACCGAGAGAAACTTAGCTATGATTTTGTTTGTTGCTTTAAAACCCTGTCTCTTGTGATAGAATTTACCTTATCATTATCAGATCCACAATCAAATTGTTCAGCTTTATTCTCTGGCTGTTGTAGAGAAATGTCTTTAATTTAACCCTGAGTGAGGACTCATGTTCTTGGAGATGTAACTCTGATAACCGCAACATTTCAATTTCATCAAAGCTTTGATTAGGGCGCGGGTCAACTCTTGATCACACGATGATATCGGCTGTGTGAATTGGAGACACATTTTACATGGTCAAACACGTCATGATTTATATTTATTGAGAAACGTTTATGAATATTCAAATAAGCCGACTTGAAATTATATATTGCATTCTGGAGACTAATACAAGACAATGATTCAGCTTTGTTAAATTTGCATTTTTCTCAACTGATTTGTATATGTCTGAATGTGTCAATCTAACACAGAAACAGCCTGTCTGACTTATCTCTAAATACGCACGGAGCTCAGATCTTATCAGCATATCTTTATATCGGGATTTCTCTTTTCTCTTCTCTCTGAAAATCTCAGATGTTAGATAGGCACTCTGTCTATCTCTCTTTCTCTCTAAAGACTGTCTCTGAGGAGCTTTGTGTCTGTCTGTTCAAAAGTCTATTCTTCTCTTGTCTTCTAAGATCTCCTCTCTCTTTCTTCTCTCTCTCTCTTTCTTCTCTCTCTCTCTCTCTCTCTCTCTCTCTTGTCTTCATCAATCTCTCTCTCTCTCTTAAAAATAAGCCTCTCCTCTTCTCTCTCTTGTCATGCTCTCTCTTTCTCTCCCTCTTTTCTGTGCTGTTTGCTATCCATCAGTTACTTTACAAAAGAAGTGTCAATTAAACTATTCCACTAAGAGCATGTGCCCCTTTCTAACATAGTATTATGACTTATCACAGGATTTAATTTTACTAAAGGTTGAAGTGCTAGACTTAGCGGTAACAATCTCCTAAGTTCGAGTTATCACAATACTAAATTCGACATGAGGTCCCCTTGCTTTTGTCTACCTATTCTAGCTGTGTTTTAAAGTTCATATACAAACATGTTTGTAGCTTTGTGAAATGGTATCATGTGACCAAGTCAATAAAATGATCTTATCTTTTCATATCTTATCTTATCTTATCAATCATCAGTCTAAATATGAAATCTGCGACTGTCTATCGTCCTAATAAAACTTTATTCTTGTCATAAAGGCACATGACATTCGTTCGTAACGATCCATAAAATACACATTATGTAAATTGGAATATAGAATTTACGTTATTATATAAATATTATAAAAATAGATAGAAATCAAGTAATTAATTTGTTAACATGAATATATATAGCGAAAACAAAAAAGGCGTACATATCACAGTAAATCACGGTAAATATTTCTAAAAATTTGTTTTGCAAAAAACTCTAAGAATATGAATGAGCTTAAAGATATAGATATAGTATAAACACGATGATATAAGAAAAAACAAACCGCATAAGCTCGTGTTGTTTGAGCTCAGAGCTTTCAAGAACGTTATTCTACATGTCGTACAGTATAGTCATTCTCCCCCTCCCCCCCAACATATGTTGAGGTTCGTCTTATTTGCTCTCTTGACCGCAGTTTCGGACAAAGCCATGTCCTTGAAATGGCTTCTTTAATTGGCAGTCTGTCAACATCGTCTCTGTGTACATCAGGGTTTTCTGTTGGCGTCGTTGTGTTTGGAAGAGTGTCTGTTTCTCTGGAATATGTACGTGTTCCTTCAACTTTCTGAACTCTCCAGCAAGGATCAAATTTTTGTCTCTAAATAGAATTTTGTCTTTGTTGCGTTTTTCCTTATCTATTCCTGTCACGCGCCTCCGGATTAAATCTTACCAAAAAAAAAATAATATAAGAAATGTCCAGGACGTTAATTTAAATTGAAAATAAAACTTTTTTTTTTATATATTTAAAGTATAAAGTTATAGAAAAAAACCCACCAAATTTCAGAGAGAAAAATAGAAAATAGCCACCCAGTCCAATGGGAAGACTCAGTACCTCGGAGGCAAGGTGTCGGACTCTCAACCATAAGGTAGTGGGTTCGAGCCCCCGCCAACTGTTGACAAAACTTCTCAAGCTTTTTCGAGTAAAATCTGCCTCCCCCCCACCACCTGGTCCAGATAGGTGGATCAGCGGCGGACGATGAAAAGGACACCGCGCACGTTAAAGGTCCCTTGGCTGTTTACAGTAACAGGGCAGCCCGGGCACAATTACAAATCCTACCAAAAACTCCCCTGAGATCACCTTAGGTGTGGATGTGGGGTAAATGAAATCAAATACAGCCAGTGCAGTGAAATGGGGCTGTTCTTGCAACACCCACACGCTCTGAACGTAGCAAATCAACCAAACAAAACGACGCTCCTCTTTCCCCTTTGAAGAGTTTGAGTGGTAGAAAACGCCTTGAATTGGACACTTGTCCGCACTCTAGTGAAAGGGCGTTTCTGACATATGAAAGGAAGCATTCACACCCACACACACACACACGCACACACACACACACACACATACACGCAGACAAACATCATCACTTTACTTTCTACAGATTCGAGATGCATTTGATGTCTCAATGACTTGGCTTTGTGCCATAATTCAAATCATTCTTTTATTTAGGTTTGGTCTCTTATGTAAACATCAAACAGCTTTTATTCAGTCTATAATGGTTGACTGACGTGTTTCAAAAGTATGCTCTGTGATTTGTTTGTTTGTTGTTGTTGCTTGTTTTTACGGAAATATTTCCTTACATCTAAAGGCTGAAAGACAATATATCTCCTTCTTTATACCTGTACGAACATATTTCATTCGAGGAAACAAAACCAATCACATATGATTTGTTTTGAAACTATAACCATTTCAATTATTGAAGGATAATATTGTTTCTATCTATTTTGATATTAGTGATTATTTTAATAATTCAACTTCATTACAAACAGATTACAAGTACTAGTGATTCGGATACCAATGTGTATGACGTAATAGAGTGTTCAAAGTCTTTTATTTTGTTCTTGTATTCTTCTTGTTCCGGGCAGTGGACAGGTAAGCACCTGTACGGGAAGTAGATGATCCCGCCCTCAGCGAGTATCCTGCTAACTTGCAGGTGCGTCTTGGCCAACCAAAGGTTAAGGGAATTAACGCTGACAGAAAATAACAATCTGCTGCCTTGCAGGCTGGTGTTGAAGGACTAAAGGCTAAGGGATTTAACCCTGGCAGAAAATAACAAGGCCTCAAGGTAGCAGCCCCACTATCTACCTAGGGTATAGTGGGCTAATCCTGCTTATCAAAAACCAAACTGATTCAGATAAATAAATGTAATATAACCAGCTTGATCTTTCGAAGACGAACTTGGAAACGTATACGGACTGTGATTTTTGGAACATGGAATGTTAGGGCAATAAAAGGAAAAGAGTTAGAATTAATTGAAGAAATGGAAAAAATCAAAGTACATAATTTGGCCATTACAGAAACAAAGAAAATAGGACAGGGAATAGAAAATATAGGACCAAATCATATTTTAATCTTCTCAAGAGTAGATGTCGAAGATAGAGCTAGAGCAGGAGTAGGCCTCCTAGTGCATAAAAGGCAAGAAAACTTACTAGAACGTTGAAAATTTATAAGCCAACAGCTATTAGAGGTAAATATTAAACCAAAAGGACGAGAAATTAAATTATTAATAGCTTATGGACCAAACGAAGACGAAAACTAAAGAAGAAAAAGATATCTTCGAAAAACAATTTACAAATAGCTACAGAGAATCTTAAACGCAAACAGGAACTAATGCTTTTATGAGATTTAAACGCTAGAGTAGGCAACAATGTAGGAAACATCAGGAGAATTAATAACTAAAGAGGAAAGGACAATAACTTCTCCAAATAGAGAGAGACTAATAAATTTTTGCCTAAAGAATAACATGAAAATAGCCAACATCTTTTTTCCTCATAAAGATATCCACAAATATACAAAGGTAAATGAAGACAGTTGTGAAAAGTCAATCATAGACTACATAATAGTTAGCAGCTCCCTTTTTTTACAGTACATTGGATGCAAGAGTAAACAGAGGAGCAGATATCTTTAGTGATCATCATTTAGTGAATGCCAAAATGAGACCACTGACTGAAAAACAACAATTATAAAAGGAAAGAGAAGAAAGCTACTAAGCTCAAAATGGAGGAACTAAATAAACCAGTAGTAAAACAGGTATACCAATCTAGGATAAAAAGATTTATGAGTGAAAGACAGATGGATCTGAATGATAGCACAATAGAAGAAAAGTGGCAGATGTATAAAGAAACACTCCTCAGTTCTACTGAAGAGGCCTGTGGTAGGAAACAAATTAAAGGAGATGGGAAAAGGACAGCATGGTGGAATGAGAATATCAAGACAAAGATCAAAGAAAAGAAGGATGTCTGGAAGAAATACTTGCAAACAAAGAGACCAGAGGATAGGATAGATTATGTAAATAAAAGAACTATTGCCAAACAGGAAGTTAGGAAAGCAAAACAGGAACAATGGGATAAATGTTTGGACAAAGACTTTAAGAAAGCTTTCAAGGAAATCAAAAGCTGTTCTGGGGTGGGGGTGGGGGATGAAGAGCATGAGAAAGACCAAAGCATGCCCAATACGACAAATTAAGAATGCCAAAGGAGAAATAATGAAAGAAGACAGCACAATCATGTAAACATGGAGAAAGCATTTTAACCAATTACATAATGCCTCCAGAACGTATGAAACAAGAGTAAAGATCGATTAGTAAGAATAACAAGTAAGCCAGAGGAGACAGCTAAATATGTAGATATATCAATGGGAGAAATCCAAACAGCTATCAGAAAAGTGAAATTAAGAAAAGCCCCAGGGACAAATCAGGTTTATTCATAAATAATTAAAAACCAAGGGAGAGGCAGACAAGCTACTACATGTAATACGTCAACAAACAGGTGCCAGACGACTGGAAAAAGGAAACAGTAGTACCAATACATAAGAAAAGATCAACTAGGGAATGCTCAAACTATAAACGGATATCACTACTTAGCGTTCCAGGAACAGAATATGCCAGGATACTGGAAATGAGACTAAGGAAAAGAGTAGAGGATCAGATTGAAGAACATCAAAGTGGATTTAGACCAGGAAGAAGTGTACAAGACAACATATTTACAATTAGACCTATAATAGAAAAATTCCTAGAGAGAAACATTGACTTGCACCTGTGTTTTATTGACTTAGGAAAGACATTTGACAATGTGAGGAGGGATGAACTATGGCATTCCTTAAAACAATACAATGTAGAGAACAATTTTAATAGAAGGCATTACAAGTTTTTACCAACATGTGCAGTGAGAGTAGCTGGAAACATATCTGCTGAATTTGATGTAGATATAGGAGTAAGAGACAGTGTTGTATTCTAAGTTCTCTTTTGCTTATCACATTTATGGATTCAGTCGCAAAGGCATCCTCAAAAATGAAGAAAATGAATGAAGGTATGTGGAAACTCAAGCCAGTAAATGTATCAATACTTTCATTTGCCAATGATTTATTTTTGTTTGATAATCAGAGAGTGACCTTCAGTCGAATATCAACATTATGAACGATGAACTAAATAAAAGAGAAATGAGAGTAAATGCAAAGAAAACCAAAACAATGCTAGTAACTCAGGAAAGCTAAAGCACAAAATCTTAAAGAGAAGAAATCAGCCAGAGAATCAAAAAGGCAAGTGTAATATATAACCATATAGGAAAGGCCTTTGTAGGTAAGCAAGAATTGTCAACAAAAACCAAAATGGCAGTATACAATACTGTGTATTGTCCTACTCCTCTATGACAACGAAGCCTGGAATTTAGACAATAGAGAACACAGTAGAGTACAGGCAGCTGAAATAAAATATCTAAGAAGAGTAATAGGGAAAACTAAAAGAGACAAAATCAGAAACACAACAATAAGAGATCAAACCAAAACAGATGGCTTAAAAAACTAAGATAGAAACAAATCAATTGAGATGGTTTGGGCTGGTAAACAGAATGAATGACAATAGAATAGCTAAATCAGTATACATTGCTAAAGCCCAAGGTAAAAGGCCAAAAGGCAGACCTCGGAGAAAGTGGGAAGAAGATATAAAAGAGACATTGAAGCATAGAAATCTAACTTTTGGAAGGAAACAGAAAATGCCAGGACAGGGCATCATGGAGAAAGATCATCTCGACATCTGAACCCATACACCGAAAGGTAGAATGGGAAGTGATAAAGAAAGAAAGAAAGGAATTCTTCTTGCTGCAATAAGTATGTTCATTGCTTAACACAGGTATTAGTTTTTCATGTGAACTTGGATACCAAAATATCACACGCTTCAGCAAAGTAAAGTAAAATTCTTCAGGACCGTTACGGCCCATAGAGCTGGAGCCTAGCCGGTTTCAATGGAGTGAAGTTTGGCAGGACGGTAACCTGGTGCAGGGCATTACTCCCAAGCCAGTGCTTGTACCCATTTGTATCTGGGTCAAGCGGGGAAATGCGTTCTAAGGAACACAATGTCAAAAGTAGCTTTGCTAGATTCGAACCGGTGACCTCTTGATCCCGGTCCCAAAGCCTAAACACTCGGCCAACGACACCACACGTTTCAGGAAGGCAGTTGAATTTGGAAAGAGGCATCACACATTTTAACCCACCTTCGATCTCAGTGGTCTGTTCTACGGTTTCTATTTTTACATTTCTTTGGGTTCTGAATAGAAACCCTGTGTGCCTTCACTCAATAATGGCCTTTTAAAAAAAAAAATTGAAGTAATGGGAAACGGAGATAGGACCAATTCTTAAATCTCATCCACTTTCTAGCAGACCAACATTATTTTGTGAGTTAACTTTTGGTACTGGAAATAGAAAGGCCTTTATACTGAACATTGAAATGATTCACCGAATTGTTAGAATAGCATGGATTGCAATTGGGTTGCAATTGGGTTGCAGTTGGGTTGCAGTTGGGTTGCATCTTTTTAGGAAAAGAGAAGTTAAGTCATGACTTTCTTTACTTCGTTATTCCATTTTCAATTTTGTACACAATTATCACATTACTATGCTGCTGGTAAACGCAAAATAAATGTGCAACCGTCCTGCTATTGTGTGGTCAAGTCAGCTATGATTATGATTAATTAATAATAATAATGAATATGTTGATAGTTTTGTTAATATACTAATGCTGTCGTTTTTGCTTTTGTTGATAGGCTGATGACGTTTGTTGTTGAATCTTGTTTGTATTATCTGGCATCAGCTCAAATCTAGAGAGAAGAAAGACAGAACCAAATGAAAAATAAAGATACCAAATGGAAACATTGTCGGTGCTTTTTTTTCGTGCTAGTCTATGTTTCTACATACCATTTTTTTTCTTTAAATAAAGATAATCTCCTTCTAAATATCGAATCAAGGTGTAATGATTTTGTTGAGCAAAGACAAAAGCCATTTGGATTTCATCGAAGGAAAAGAGGAGACGTTGGTCGATGGTTTTGTTTAATGATTTGTCACTTGTTGTAAATTAAAATAGTTTGTTCAAGGTGTGGTGGGTAGTCATGAATGCTCTTTCTGATTTAAATTTTCATTTCTCCGTTTCCGGAATATTCCAAGATGAATATATGAATCAGTTGACATATCTCACAGATCCCCGTCTGAATCGTGTCGTCATTTGATTGGCACACGAAATGAGTACGTAACATGCCGTCTTAGTAGTTAGCTATCCACACAACTGGTTATGTTAACATGATACCAATTCCAACACTATGATCGCAATACGTCACCATTGAGGAGAGACAAATACGGAGAAGCATTGTGTTAAGACACCACGTTTGGCGTACTGGAGAAGTTAATGATTCTCTTGGACACATTGATTTGTAATGATGCTCTTGGACACATTGATTTATAATGATGCTCTTGAACACATTGATTTATAATGATGCTCTTGGACACATTGATTTGTAATGATGCTCTTGGACACATTGATTTGTAATTATGCTCTTGAACACATTGATTTGTAATGATGCTCTTGAACACATTGATTTTTGTAATGATGCTCTTGGACACATTAATTTGTAATGATGCTCTTGGACACATTGATTTATCTCATATTCCAACGATTGTGCTTCATACAACAAACAACATAATTATTCTTATCACTATTATTTTTAGACTGTTTGATCAAAGGGTAAAAACAAAGAAGGAGAACATATTATTCCTTAGAAAAGATCATGTAAAATTAATATGAAACGTTACAAGTAAATCTAAATTTCCATCATGAAACATTTCTGACTTTGCTTTATTTTTCTTTAAAAACATTTGAGAATATTTGTAAAATTTAAAAAAAAACAAGGGATCATATTGCCGCCAATACCGCATTGCTTGCAACCAGTATTATAATTCTATTTGTTTATTTTTAGGAGTCTCCTTTGTAATGATGCTAATGAATGAGTTAATTACACGTAGTATGTGGTTTACACGTTAGTATTTTGACTGGATTATTCCTTTCCGTTGAAGGCTGTATACATTGTACTTCAACAATTTAGTCTTATGAGACTGTAAACTCGACTTACTGTCACTTGACTTTCACAATTCCATATGACTAGAAACGTGTACAATTTGTCAATCACCGACTTTCACAATTCCATGTGACTGGAAACGTGTACAATCTGTCAATCACCGACTTTCACAATTCCATGACTAGAAACGTGTACAATCTGTCAATCACCGACTTTCACAATTCCATGTGACTAGAAACGTGTACAATCTGTCAATCACTGATGTTAACAATTCCATAAGATTAGAAACTTGTATAAATATGTCAATCAATGATTATCCCAATTCCATGTGACTAAACACGTGTACAATCTGTCAATCACTGATTTTCACAATTCCATGTCACTAAAAACGTGTACAGTCTGTCAATCTATTTCACAATTCCGTGTGACTAAAAGCGTGTATAATCTATCAATCACTGACTTTCACAATTTCATGTGACTGCCAAATTCTTGAACATACAATCGTCTCCAAAATTTGAGTAACCAATACAATGAAATCCGTTTGCCGCCCGCTCTCACCTTAAGAAAATCTGGCTCCAAGGCCAATAAAGTCGAAAAGAACCCGTTGAAGGAGATGCAATATCGAATTATTGGATGATTCCGAAAGATCGGTAATGATGATATGATAGAGCCTTTTGTGAAGACGAATTAGGAATACTCTATCAAAGGATGCTTCTCATAAGAGTATAATGATTGATGAGAACCCCCACCCCATCCACCTCTTCCTGTTTAGTGAGCCAGGCATGCTAATAAGCGAGGACATAATTGGTATGACTTTTGATCTATTTGCCATCACCACAAGCTCATTACAGTCAAATCCTTTTATCTAGGTACGGTCCATTTCCTGTCATTAGTTTGGTTTTCTTTTAGTCTCTCTCAGTTTCAGCTATTAATGCTGCATGCGAGCTTATATAGGAAATGTATATGCATTTGATGTAAGCATGTTCTTATTTTGTTTTATTTTATTATTATTATTATTATTTACTAAGGTTAGGGATTTAACTTTATGTACGATGAGCTTCACGTTTCGGAACATTGTGAAAGTTTGTGATTGACAGATTGTATACGTTTCTAGTCACATGGAATTGTGAAAGTCGGGGATTGACAGATTGTATACGTTTCTAGTCACATGGAATTGTGAAAGTCGGGGATTGACAGATTGTATACGTTTCTAGTCACATGGAATTGTTAACATCAGTGATTGACAGATTGTATACGTTTCTAGTCACATGGAATTGTGAAAGTCGGGGATTGACAGATTGTATACGTTTCTAGTCACATGGAATTGTGAAAGTCGGGGATTGACAGATTGTATACGTTTCTAGTCACATGGAATTGTGAAAGTCGGGGATTGACAGATTGTATACGTTTCTAGTCACATGGAATTGTTAACATCAGTGATTGACAGATTGTATACGTTTCTAGTCACATGGAATTGTGAAAGTCGGGGATTGACAGATTGTATACGTTTCTAGTCACATGGAATTGTTAACATCAGTGATTGACAGATTGTATACGTTTCTAGTCACATGGAATTGTGAAAGTCGGGGATTGACAGATTGTATACGTTTCTAGTCACATGGAATTGTGAAAGTGGGGGATTGACAGATTGTATACGTTTCTAGTCACATGGAATTGTGAAAGTGGGGATTGACAGATTGTATACGTTTCTAGTCATGGAATTGTTAACATCAGTGATTGACATATTTGTACAAGTTTATAGCCATATGCAATTGATAACATCAGTGATTGACAGCTTGTACACGTTTTTAGTCACATAGAAAAGTGAAAGTTAATGATTGACAGATTGTTCACATTTCTAGTCACATGGAATAGGGAAAGTCAGTGATTGACATATTGTTCACATTTCTAGTCACATGGAATTGTGAAGATCAAGTGATTGACAGATGGTACATGTTTCTAATGACATGGAATTGTGAAGATCAAGTGATTGACAGACGGTACACATTTCTAGTCACATGAAATTGTGAAAGGCAAGTGATTGACAGATGGTACACATTTCTAGTCACATGCAATTGTGAAAGGCAAGTGATTGACAGATGGTACACGTTTCTAGTCACATGGAATTGTGAAGATCAAGTGATTGACAGATGGTACACATTTCTAGTCACATGGAATTGTGAAAGGCAAGTGATTGACAGATGGTACACATTTCTAGTCACATGGAATTGTGAAAGGCAAGTGATTGACAGATGGTACACATTTCTAGTCACATGGAATTGTGAATATCAATTGATTGACAGATGGTACACATTTCTAGTCACATGGAATTGTGAAGATCAAGTGATTGACAGATGGTACATGTTTCTAATGACATGGAATTGTGAAGATCAAGATTGACACATGGTACATGTTTCTAATGACATGGAATTGTGAAGATCAAGTGATTGACAGATGGTACACATTTCTAGTCACATGGAATTGTGAAGATCAAGTGATTGACAGATGATACATGTTTCTAATGACATGGAATTGTGAAGATCAAGTGATTGACAGATGGTACATGTTTCTAATGACATGGAATTGTGAAGATCAAGTGATTGACAGCTGGTACATGTTTCTAATGACATGGAATTGTGAAGATCAAGTGATTGACAGATGGTACATGTTTCTAATGACATGGAATTGTGAAGATCAAGTGATTGACAGATGGTACGTGTTTCTAATGACATGGAATTGTGAAGATCAAGTGATTGACAGATGGTACACGTTTCTGGTCACATGGAAATGTTATTGTCAGTGATGACAGTGCAGTGCCTTCTAACCGCTCGTCCACCCAGGGTAACCAGGAGTAAATTGCTGATTTTATCTACGCATTCTATATAATGTGGTAGTGTTGACAATGCGTTCCACGCCACTTTTACTTTCGTCCTAGCTATTAATTTCAGTGCTGGAGGGTTCAAACAGGAGGGCTAGGAACATTTTTTTATTCGGACTGGGAATCGAACGTGGGTCTTCTGGATGGTAGTTAGGCAATCTACCGACTGAGCTACGAGGCGACTCATAGTTGATAAGTAGAGACAAATATTGTTGTTAAAAAATACCAACAACGTGTCTATATATAAAATAACAACAACGTGTCTATATATAAAATAACAACAACGTGTCTATATTATAAAATAACAACAACGTGTCTATATTATAAAATAACAACAACGTGTCTATATTATAAAATAACAACAACGTGTCTATATTATAAAATAACAACAACGTGTCTATATTATAATATAACATCAACGTGTCTATATTAGACAATAACAACAACGTGTCTATGTTAGACAATAACAACAACGTGTCTATATTAGACAATAACAACAACGTGTCTATATTATAAAATAACAACAACGTGTCTATATTATAAAATAACAACAACGTGTCTATATTAGACAATAACAACAACGTGTCTATATTAGACAATAACAAAAACGTGTCTATATTATAAAATAACATCAACGTGTCTATATTATAAAATAACAACAACGTGTCTATATTATAAAATAACAACAACGTGTCTATATTATAAAATAACAACAACGTGTCTATATTATAAAATAACAAAAACGTGTCTATATTATAAAATAACAACAACGTGTCTATATTATAAAATAACAACAACGTGTCTATATTATAAAATAACAACAACGTGTTTATATTATAAAATAACATCAACGTCTATATTATAAAATAACAACAACGTGTCTATATTATAAAATAACAACAACGTGTCTATATTATAAAATAACATCAACGTGTCTATATTATAAAATAACAACAACGTGTCTATATTATAAAATAACAACAACGTGTTTATATTAGACAATAACAACAACGTGTTTATATTATAAAATAACAACAACGTGTCTATATTATAAAATAACAACAACGTGTCTATATTAGACAATAACAACAACGTGTCTATATTATAAAATAACAACAACGTGTCTATATTAGACAATAACAACGACGTTTTATATTAGACAATAACAAAAACGTGTCTATATTAGACAATAACAACAACGTGTCTATATTAGACAATAACAACAACGTGTCTATATTAGACAATAACATCAACGTGTCTATATTAGACAATAACAACAACGTGTCTATGTTAGACAATAACAACAACGTGTCTATATTAGACAATAACAACAACGTGTCTATATTATAAAATAACAACAACGTGTCTATATTACACAATAACAACAACGTGTCTATATTAGACAATAACAGCAACGTGTCTATATTAGACAATAACAACAACGTGTCTATATTAGACAATAACAACAACGTGTCTATATTAGACAATAACAACAACGTGTCTATATTAGACAATAACAACAACGTGTCTATATTAGACAATAACAACAACGTGTCTATATTAGAGAATAACAACAACGTGTCTATATTAGACCATAACAACAACGTGTCTATATTAGACAATATCAACATGTCTATATTAGACAATATCAACATGTCTATATTAGACAATAACATCAACGTGTCTATATTAGACCATAACAACAACGTGTCTATATTAGACCATAACAACAACGTGTCTATATTAGACAATAACAACAACGTGTCTATATTAGACCATAACAACAACGTGTCTATGTTAGACAATATCAACATGTCTATATTAGACAATATCAACATGTCTATATTAGACAATATCAACATGTCTATATTAGACAATATCAACATGTCTATATTAGACAATAACATCAACGTGTCTATATTCGAATGAAGCAGTGGACGAGCTACTAGCACCAGGTGAGTTGGAGACACTTCTGTTCCTCCTGCCTATTTTTATTCCCTGTTCAATGGCGATCATTTCCATCATCGGATCTGACATGTTTGAAAGCGAATCTTATCCTCGGATGTTCTGGTTTCTCAAACACATGTCTTTGGGCATACAAGCCTACATTTGTGACCCTGTCCTCGAAACAGATAGAGCCACTCCAACAGGCAAATATTGAATTTAACAGACGTGCATTCCGTGAAAGACATGGCAGATTTGGAACGGCTTCAAAAAAAGTGTGTGCCCTATATAGGTCGATGGGGAATGATGGCGTTTATCCCTAACCTCCCCACCCCCTCTGTCTCCACCTAAAACAACAAGAATCAATGACTACTTTTATCCTTAGCTGTGTTATGGATCACGAATACTGCAGACCAAACGATGCACACATTATTCTAATTGAAAAACAACTTACCCAATAAAAAAACATATATCTATTTCCACCCACCCCTAAACATATGCATATAGACCCCCTCCACATACTAATATTCATGAAGGAATAAAAGCAACAACTGTATTAATCATCCAGGTGTTTTTATACACAAAGAATATACAACATTTGTAAACGTATTGTCTTGATCGTGACAAGTAACATGCGTTTTATCAATCAAAGAGTTAATCATGACAAGTGATGCGTTTTATCAATTAAAGAATGAATCATGACAAGTGATGTGCGTTTTATCAATTAAAGAATGAATCATGACAAGTGATGTGCGTTTTATCAATCAAAGAGTTAATCATGACAAGTGATGTGCGTTTTATCAATCAAAGAGTTAATCATGACAAGTGATGTACGTTTTATCAATTAAAGAATTAATCATGACAAGTGACGTGCGTTATAGAAATCAAAGAATTAATCATGACAAGTAACGTGAGTTTTAACAATGAAAGAATTAATCATGACAAGTGATGTGCGTTTTATCAATTAAAGAATTAATCATGACAAGTGATGTGCGTTTTATCAATTAAAGAATGAATCATGACAAGTAACGTGCGTTTTAACAATGAAAGAATTAATCATGACAAGTGATGTGCGTTTTATCAATCAAAGAATTAATCGTGAAAAGTAACGTGCGTTTTATCAATGAAAGAATTAATCATGAAAAGTAACGTGCGTTTTAACTATCAAAGAATGAATCGTGAAAAAGTAACGTGCGTTTTATCAATCAAAGAATTAATCGTGAAAAGTAACGTGCGTTTTATCAATCAAAGAATTAATCATGACAAGTAACGTGTTTTATCAATCAAAGAATTAATCATGACAAGTAACGTGCGTTTTATCAATGAAAGAATTAATCATGAAAGTAACGTGCGTTTTATCAATGAAAGAATTAATCAAGACAAGTAACGTGCGTTTTATCAATCAAAGAATTAATCATGACAAGTAACGTGCGTTTTATCAATCAAAGAATTAATCGTGAAAAGTAACGTGCGTTTTATCAATGAAAGAATTAATCATGAAAAGTAACGTGCGTTTTAACTATCAAAGAATTAATCATGAAAAGTAACGTGCGTTTTAACTATCAAAGAATTAATCATGAAAAGTAACGTGCGTTTTAACTATCAAAGAATTAATCATGACAAGTAACGTGCGTTTTAACTATCAAAGAATTAATCATGACAAGTAACGTGCGTTTTAACTATCAAAGAATTAATCATGACAAGTAACGTGCGTTTTATCAATGCAAGAATTAATCAATCAAGACAAGTAACGTGCGTTTTATCAATGAAAGAATTAATCATGACAAGTAACGTGCGTTTTATCAATGCAAGAATTAATCGTGAAAAGTAACGTGCGTTTTATCAATGAAAGAATTAATCAAGACAAGTAACGTGCGTTTTATCAATGAAAGAATTAATCAAGACAAGTAACGTGCGTTTTATCAATGAAAGAATTAATCAAGACAAGTAACCTGCGTTTTATCAATGAAAGAATTAATCAAGACAAGTAACCTGCGTTTTATCAATGAAAGAATTAATCAATCATAACAAGGGACATGCGTTTTAACAATGAAAGAGTTAATCATGACAAGTAACTTGCGTTTTATCAATGAAAGAATTAATCATGACAAGTGACGTGCGTTTTATCAATCAAAGAATTAATCAATCATAACAAGGGACATGCGTTTTAACAATGAAAGAGTTAATCATGACAAGTAACTTGCGTTTTATCAATGAAAGAATTAATCAATCATAACAAGGACATGCGTTTTAACAATGAAAGAGTTAATCATGACAAGTAACTTGCGTTTATCAATGAAAGAGTTAAGCATGACAAGTGACGTGCGTTTTAACAATGAAAGAGTTAATCATGACAAGTGACGTGCGTTTTAACAATGAAAGAGTTAATCATGACAAGTGACGTGCGTTTTATCAATGAAAGAATTAACCAATCATAACAAGGGACATGCGTTTTATCAATGAAAGAGTTAATCATGACAAGTGACGTGCGTTTTAACAATGAAAGAGTTAATCATGACAAGTGACGTGCGTTTTAACAATGAAAGAGTTAATCATGACAAGTGACGTGCGTTTTATCAATGAAAGAGTTAATCATGACAAGTGACTTGCGTTTTATCAATGAAAGAATTAATCAATCATAACAAGGGACATGCGTTTTATCAATGAAAGAGTTAATCATGACAAGTGACGTGCGTTTTATCAATGAAAGAGTTAATCATGACAAGTAACTTGCGTTTTATCAATGAAAGAGTTAATCATGACAAGTGACTTGCGTTTTATCAATGAAAGAGTTAATCATGACAAGTGACTTGCGTTTTATCAATGAAAGAATTAATCAATCATAACAAGGGACAAGCGTTTTATCAATGAAAGAGTTAATCATGACAAGTGACGTGCGTTTTATCAATGGAAGAGTTAATCATGACAAGTGACTTGCGTTTTATCAATGAAAGAGTTAATCATGACAAGTGACTTGCGTTTTATCAATGAAAGAATTAATCAATCATAACAAGGGACATGCGTTTTATCAATGAAAGAATTAATCAATCATAACAAGGGACATGCGTTGTATCAATGAAAGAATTAATCAATCAGGACAAGGGACATGTGTTTTATCAATGAAAGAATTAATCATGACAAGTAACGTGCGTTTTATCAATGAAAGAATTAATCATGACAAGTAACTTGCGTTTTAACAATCGAAGAATGAATCGTGACAAGTAACGTGCGTTTTAACAATCGAAGAATGAATCGTGACAAGTAACGTACGTTTTAACAATTGAAGAATACATCGTGACAAATGACTTGCGTTTTAACAATGAAACAATGCATCGTGACAAATGACTTGCGTTTTAACAATGAAACAATGAATCGTGACAAATGACTTGCGTTTTAACAATGAAACAATGCATCGTGACAAATGACTTGCGTTTTAACAATGAAACAATGAATCGTGACAAATGACTTGCGTTTTAACAATGAAACAATGCATCGTGACAAATGACTTGCGTTTTAACAATGAAACAATGAATCGTGACAAGTAATGTTCGTTTTAACAATCAAAGAATGAATCGTGACAAGTGACATGCTTTTTAACAATTGAAGAAGGAATCGTGACAAGTAACGTGCGTTTTTAACAATCAAAGAATGAATCGTGACAAGTGACGTGCGTTGTAACAATCAAATTATGAATCGTTTTAACAATCAAAGTGACGTATGACAAGTTGTAAAAATCAAATTATGAATCGTGACAAGTAACTTGCGTTTTAACAATCAAAGAATGAATTATGACAAGTAACGTGCTTTTTAACAATCGAATAATGAATCGTGACAAGTAATGTGCTTTTTAACAATCAAAGAATAAATGGAATGCCTTCAAAGGAAAACTGTCTTTAAACCCAGTGGTCTTGTTTCATGTGCTATGAAGCCAATTTGACAGCTTACTCTACACCACGGAGACATTTCGGGTGTTAGCATGGCAGTGGTATGGTTGATGTGTGGTGGTTTTTAATCAGGGCCAACACTGATGAATAACATGCTCTTTTAGTGATCAAGTTACCCCATGGTAACCGTAGAGGGGTTCAATCCTCTAATTAGACGCCTGGGGGGGTGGGGAGGACAGGAGTCAAGGTCGGTTGCCACATATGTCAGGAGACGCCGAGAATATCCCGCCCGAGGCTCAACCCTGTGCACTATGTCCTCACTCAAAAAAATAGAAGGCACAAAATTACGATGTTGTAAGTCAATACCAGCCAGCTGTAGAACCCACAATGTGTGTGTCGTAATTGAGTCTTTTTTTGGAAGTCTTTAAAAAAACAAACAAACGCAAGGAACAATCAGCAGTGGGGAAAAGAGGTGTTTTTCATTTCTTTTTCTTGTTGCTTTTGATAGGGACAGGGACAGGGACAGGGACAGGGACAGGGACATGGACAGGGACATGGACAGAGACAGGGACAGGGACAGGGACAGAGACAGGGACAGGGACAGGGACAGGGACAGGGACAGGGACAGGGACAGGGACAGGGACAGAGACAGGGACAGGGACAGGGACAGGGACAGGGACAGGGACATGGACAGAGACAGGGACAGAAACAAGGACAGGGACAGGACAGAGATAGGGACAGAGACAGGGACAGGACAGGGACAGGGACAGGGACAGGGACAGAGACAGGGACAGGGACAGGGACAGAGACAGGGACATGGACAGAGACAGAGACAGGGACAGAGACAGGGACAGGGACAGGGACAGGACAGAGACAGGGACAGGGACAGGGACAGAGACAGGGACAGAGACAGGGACAGGGACAGGGACAGAGACAGGGACAGGGACAGGGACAGGACAGGGACATGAGACAGGACAGAGACAGGGACAGAGACAGTGGACAGAGACAGGGACAGGGACAGGGACAGGGACAGGGACAGAGACAGGGACAGAGACAGGGACAGAGACAGGGACAGAGACAGGGACAGGGACAGGGACAGGGACAGAGACAGGGACAGGACAGGGACAGAGACAGAAACAGGGACAGGGACATGGACAGGGACAGGGACAGGATAGGGACAGGGACAGAGACAGAGACAGGGACAGGATAGGGACAGAGACAGAGACAGAGACAGGGACAGGGAAAGGAACAGGGACAGAGACATGGACAGAGACAGAGACAGGGACAGGGACAGGGACAGAAACAGGGACAGAGACAGAGACAGAGACAGAGACAGGGACAGAGACAGGGACAGAGACAGAGACAGAGACAGGACAGGGACAGAGACAGAGACAGAGACAGGGACAGAGACAGAGACAGAGACAGGGACAGAGACAGAGACAGGGACAGAGACAGGGACAGAGACAGGGACAGAGACAGAGACAGGGACAGAGACAGAGACATGGACAGGGACATGGACATGGACATGGACATGGACATGGACAGAGACAGAGACAGGGACAGAGACATGGACAGAGACAGGGACATAGAGACAGTTAGAAAGAGAGGGACAGGGGACAGGGACAGGGACAGAGACAGAGACAAAGACAGAGCACAGACAGACATAGAGACAGGAGACAGAGACACAGACAGAGACAGAAACAGGGACAGGGACAGAGATGAGCACAGGGACAGGGATAGGGACAAGACAGAGACAGGGACAGGGACAGAGACAGAGACAGGGACAGGGGACAGGGACTGGGACAGGGACAGGGACAGGGATAGGGACAGTGGACAGGGACAGGGACAGGGACAGGGACAGGGACAGGGACAGGGACAGGGATAGGGACAGGGACTGGGACAGAGACAGGGATAGGGACAGGGATAGGGATAGGGACAGGGACAGGGACTGGGACAGGGAGAGGGACAGGGATAGGGACAGGGACAGGGACAGAGACAGAGACAGGGACAGGGACAGGGATAGGGACTGGGACAGGGACAGGGACAGGGACAGGGACAGGAATAGAGAAGGGACAGGGACAGGGACAGGGACAGGGACAGGGACAGGAACAGAGACAGGGACAGGGACAGGACAGGGACTGGGACAGGGACAGGGACAGGGACAGGGACAGGGACAGGGACAGGGACAGGGACAGGGACAGAGACTGGGATAGGACAGGGACATGGACAGGGACAGGGACATGGACAGGGACAGGACAGGGACAGGATAGGGACAGGGACATAGACAGGACAGGGACTGGGACATGGACAGGGACAGGGACATGGACAGGGACAGGACAAGGACTGGGGCAGGGACAGGGATAGGAAGGACAGGACTGGGACAGGGACAGGGACAGGGACAGGGACAGGGACAGGGACAGGGAGAGGGACAGGGATAGGGACAGGGACAGGGACAGGACAGGGACAGGGACAGGGACAGGGACAGGGACAGGACAGGGACAGGGATAGGGACAGGGGCAGGGACAGGGACTGGGACAGGGACTGAGACAGGGACAGGGACAGGGACTGGGACAGGGACAGGGACAGGGATAGGACAGGGACAGGGGACTGGGACAGGGACAGGGACAGGCTCAGAGACAGGGTCACGGACACGGATAGGACAGACACGGACAGAACAATGACAGGGCCAGGGACACGGACAGGGACAGGGACAGGGACAGGGACAGAGGCAGGGACAGGGGCAGATGCATGGACAGGACAAGGACAGAAACAGAGACAGAGACAGAGACAGAGACAGAGATAGAGACAGAGACATGAACAGGGACATGGACAGGGACAGGGACAGGGACAGGGACAGGGACAGGGACAGGGACAGGGACAGGGACCTGGACAGGGACACGGGGGACAGGGACAGGGACAGGGACAGAGGCAGGGACAGGGGCAGATGACATGAACAGGGACAGGGACAGAAACAGAGACAGAGAGACAGAGACAGAGACAGAGACAGAGACAGAGACAGAGAGATGAACAGGGACATGGACAGGGACAGGGACAGGGACAGGACAGGGGACAGGGACAGGGACAGGGACAGGGACAGGGACAAGGACAGGACAGGAACAGGGACAGG
>JAXRKP010002975.1:27500-28967 GCA_037039925.1 Doris montereyensis | reverse complement strand
GTTATGTGTCTGTTAAACTGTATAGCTATATATCTTTGTATCTATCTATTTCCTAGCTTGCTTTGGTAATCTATCTGGCTTTATATGTTCTTAAATATGAATAGGGAATCGACTTTTTGGTTAATGTTACCAGAATTGGACATTGCACACTCAATTATCTATTTGTTCAAAGTTGGAAATATTGGAGCCCATTTAATTCAATATGTCCTTTCAACTTTTTCTTGCATACTTCTTGCTTGCTAATTTTTGTTTGCTTTGACTGTCTCTCTTTGCAAACTTTATTTCAAGCTCTAGGAAATGTATTTCAGTAATTTTAAAACTATATTGTTTAATTATGTTTACGGACATGTTATAATGGTATATAGTTATAATGTATAATGGACAACTGAGTCAAACAGATTGGAATAAGTGAGGGCAAGGTGATACTATTCTATAACGGCAATTGCAAATGATGAAATAAATCAGAGGTGAGAAGAAACCAATTGAGTGTTTGGCTTTGGCGCAACGTGAAAGTCAACTGTTTTATTCAACGCTCAAAACCTCAAGTAATACAGGTGGCCAGTTATCCATCACTGCTGTTTTAAAGGTGGCTACAAAGATAGAAGCTGCAGCATGCGTGTTGGGTGTGAGAGGGTAGTCTCTGTCAGTAAAAGTTTGTCATTCGTTTGTGCGCTTCATTCTACACCACTGGCTCCATTTACGAGTCCCATCTCTTCCCTGTAGATCATCGTCAAGTTCATGTAGTCCAACAGCTGGTAGCTGATGACTTGAGCCGCCAGAAACTTGCACTCGTAATGGTGATCTCCAAGACACCTCCTATATTGGTTTCTCTCGTAGGTGATGACGCCGATGTGATTTAGCTGCACGTCAACCATAGCCTGGCGGACAAAACCATAGGTAAACACGTCTTCCAAGGGATAGAATCTGGAGGTGAGAGACGAGAGCACAGGTTTGCCTTATAAAAGATTTGCCATTGTAATTTGTTATTTTATTATGTGACTTTGTTTCTATCGAGAAGCACCCCAATCACCCTCCATCCTACCTTTTTTGCCCCATAAAAATATCCCAAACAAATAGCAACCCCGTTCTATTATCGAACTAAGATAGAATGTTTCCAGTTGATTCCTATTCCATCGTGTTAACAATTGCACTACGTCTACTGGCTCTATGTCCCCCTTGAATAATGGAGTCAAAGGGACCTGGGAGCCATTTCCAGATTTAGATAGTTTGATCGGTAACGTTCATCTTGTATAGATCTCGACTGAAAATGATCTTATTGTACTGCAGAGATATCTATGTAGGAATTGAAGACGTGATCTTATTGTACTGCAGATAGATCTATGTATAAATCGAAAACGTGATCGTATTGTACTACAGATAGATCTATGTAGAAAACGAATTAAAGACGTGATCTTATTGTACTGCAGATAGATCTATGTAGGAATTAAAAGACGTCATCTTATTGTA
>JAXRKP010002975.1:0-22500 GCA_037039925.1 Doris montereyensis | reverse complement strand
CATTGTTAACATCACCCCCCGAAAACGACAAGTACAACGCCATCAAACATTTCCTACTGTCTGCGTTTAGTTTGTCAGAACAAGAGCGTGCCATGGCTCTGTTAAACATGAACAGCATCCACAAGAAACCATCAGAGCTGATGGACGAAATGCTGTCCCTTCTGGGGGAACACAAGCCGTGTTTTATCTTTAAACACCTTTTCCTGTCACCTTTAGCGGCGTCAACCACACAGGACTACAGAGCCCTCACACAAGAAGCCGACCGGTTGTTGATCCCTACAACGTCCACCCACGACGTCACCCATTGCGACGACCATACAATGGACCATTCAAAGTTATCGCACTAGGGGACAAAACATTCCGCATCGATGTCGGGGTCGAGAGGAAAGAAATTTCCGTCGACCGGCTAAAGCCAGCTTATGTGGACATAACCAACCCCGTGCCTGTTGCTCAAGCCCCACGTCGGGGGCGCCCTCCAAACAGGCCTAAATCTAGGGTCTTTGTGAACCAAGATACAGCACCTCAAATTATTTCACCACCCCAGGCGTAAGAAGACAATCACAAGCGCTTCACCATAAGGTCGGGTCGTGCCATCAAGACTCCCAACCCCTATGGTCACGCTAGGGGGAGCTGTGTAGCGCCACTACATACACTTACACGCGCAGCACACAAGGATACTAAAAACAACTCACTCTACATACACCGCCGCTCGGCAAAAACCAATCTACAACAAGCTCACAGAATAAAGCAGTCGCTTTCTACGTTTATCCTCAACCCTTGTGTTTGTGTTCCATCCTTGGCTTCAACGTGATCTTATTGTACTGCAGGCAGATCTATGTAGGTATTGAAGGCGTGAACTTGTTGTACTCTAGATAGATATACGTAGGAATTGAAGACGTGATCTTATTGTACTGCAGATAGATCTATTTAGGTATTGAAGGTATATAGATATGTACTAAATGAAACATTGTTGTACTCTTAGATCTTTGTTTAGTGCATATATCTATGTAGCAATTGAAGACGTGATCTTGTTGTACTGCAGATAGATCTATGTAAGAATTGAAGACGTGATCTTATTGTACTGCAGAAACATCTATGTAGGAATTCAAGATGTGACTTGTTGTACTGCATATAGATCTAATGTAGGAATGGAAGACGTAATATTATTGTACTGCAGATAGATCTATGTAGGAATTAGTAGACGTGATCATTATTGCACTACAGATAGATCTATGTAGGAATTGAAGACGTGAGTACTGCAGATAGATCTATATAGAAATCTAAGACGTGGCATTATTGTACTACAGATATATCTATGTAGAATTGAAGATGTGACCGTATTGTACTGCATGTAACTAATGTAGGAATGGAAGTCCTGATCTTATTGTACTAACAGATATATACATCTGACATTATTGCATACAGATATCTAGGAATGAAGACATGATCTTATTGTACTGCAGATAGATCTATGTAGCAATTGAAGACGTGATCTTATTGTACTGCAGATAGATCTATGTAGAATTGAAGACATGATCTTATTGTACTGCAAATAGGTCTATGTAGAATTCGAAGAAGTGAACTTGTTTGCACTCTAGATAGATATATGTAGAATTGAAGATGTGATCTTATTGTACTGCAGATAGATCTATGTTGGTATTGAAGACGTGATTTTTATTGTACTCTAGATAGATATATGTAGAAACTGAAGACATGATCTTATTGTACTGCAGATAGATCTATGTTGGTATTGAAGAAGTGAACTTATTGTACTCTAGATAGATATATGTAGAAATTGAAGACGTGATCTTATTGTACTGCAGATAGATCTATGTTGGCATTGAAGACGTGAACTTGTTGTACTGCAGATAGATATATGTAGAAATTGAAGACGTGATCTTATTGTACTGCAGATAGATCTATGTTGGAATTGAAGAAGTGATCTTGTTGTACTGCAGATAGATCTATGTAGGAATTGAAGACGTGATCTTATTGTACTGCAGATAGATCTATGTAGGAATTGAAGACGTGATCTTATTGTACTGCAGATAGATCTATGTAGACATCTAAGACGTGATTTTTTGTACTCAGATAGATATATGTAGGAATTGAAGACGTGATCTTATTGTACTGCAGATAGATCTATGTAGGAATTGAAGACGTGATCTTATTGTACTGCAGATAGATCTATGTAGGAATTGAAGACGTGATCTTATTGTACTGCAGATATATCTATGTAGGAATTGAAGACGTGATCTATTGTATCTTGCAGATTGATCTATGTTGGAATTGAAGACGTCATCTTATTGTACTGCAGATAGATATACGTAGGAATTCAAGACGTGATCGTATTGTACTGCAGATATATCTATGTAGGAATCGAAGATGTGATCTTATTGTCATGCAGATTGATCTATGTTGAATTGAAAGACGTCATCTTATTGTACAGATTTGTAGGAATTCAAGACGATATTGACTGCAGATAGATCTATGTACAAATCGAAGATGTGATCTTATTGTGCTGCAAATAGATATGTATGAATCAATCAATCATCTTATTGTACTAGAAATAGATCTATGTATAAATCGAAGACGTGACCTTATTGCACTGAGAAATAGATCCATGTATAAATCGAAGACGTGATCTTATTGTACTGCAAATACATCTATGTAAGAATTGAAAGCGTGATGTTATTGTACTTCAAATAATATATGTATAAATCGAAGATATATATTAATGCTCTGCAAATAGATCCATGTATAAATCGAAGACGTGATCTTATTGTACTGCATATATATCTATAAGAATTGAAGACATGATCTTATTAGTATGCAAATATATATATATATATTTTGAAGACGTATATCTATATATATATATATATATATATATATAGGTAAGACGTGATCTATGTTAGAATTGAAGACGTGATCTTATTGTACTGCAGATACATCTATGTAGGATTGAAGACGTGATCTAATTGTACTGCCAGTAGATCTATGTTAGAATTGAAGACGTGATCTTATTGTACAGCAGAAACATCTATGTAGGATTCGAAGACGTGATCCAATTGTACTGCAGGTAGATCTATGTTAGAATTGAAGACGTGATCTTATTGTACTGCAGATACATCTATGTTGGAATTTAAGACATGATCTTATTGTATTGCAGATAGATCTATGTAGGATTTGAAGATGTGATCTTATTGTACTGCAGATACATCTATGTATAAATCTAAGGAGTGATCTTATTGTACTTACAGACAGAGCTATGAACACCTGAAAAACATGATACTATTGTACTGTAGATAAGTCTATGTATAGATCGAAGATGTATGAGGTCGATAATGTTAGCTTATAACAATACAACAATTTTAATAATTAATTAGTCACTGCCAAATTATATTTCATCATTATGAAGGCCAAATGACTCATGAATAGTTATGTGTAGCCTTACTGAACATACGGATCTAATTGATTCAGAGATAAAGTCGCCAAGTGTGGTTACATTTTAGATTGTTTAAGATGTTAGGCCTGATGACACCTAACACTCTCAGTCTTATTTGATATATTTTTAGGGCTCTTTATATATTAAAACACTAAGTCAAACCAAATGGCACCTCAAACCTTTTAGTCTTTTGATATATTAAAACATTAAGTCATGCCGAGTGATACATAAAACCTTTAGTCTTCTTTTTATATGTTAAAAGACTATGTCAAGCCGAAAGATGTATAAATCTTTGTTCTTCTTTATATATGAAAACACTCAGTCAATTCTTTAGTATTCTTTATATATTAAAAAAATTGATTCGAGTCCAAATGATACTAAAACATTTGGTCTTTTTTGCATATTAAAACACTTAGTTAAGCAAATGATACTTAAAACATTTAGTCTTTTTACATATTAAATCACTTAGTTAAACCAAATGATACGAAAACATTTGGTCATTTTTACATATTAAAACACTTATTTAAGCCAAATGATACTTAAAACATTTGGTCTTTATTACATGTTAAAACACTTAGTTAAGCCAAATGATACTTAAAACATTTAGTCTTTTTTACATATTAAAACACTTAGTTCAGTCAAATGATACGTAGAAGCTTTTAGTCTTTCCTAAGCCAAATGAAAACTAAATCTTTTCTTTGATATGAGCAAATCTGACTAATGATACGTAAAGCCTTCAGTGTTCTTTATTATATTAAAACGCTAAGTCAAGCCGAAAAGAAAACATAACGCCTTTAGTCTTCTTTATTATATTAAAACACTGTCAAACTTGAATAAAACATAACGCCTTTAGTCTTTTTTATTATATTAAAACATTAAGTCAAGCCAAATGATACCAAACGCTTTTAGTCTTCTTTATTATATTAAAACACTAAGTCAAGCCGAATGATTACATAACGCCATTAGTGTTCTTTATTATATTCAAACGCTAAGTCAAGCCGAATGATTACATAACGCCATTAGTGTTCTTATTATATTCAAACGGTAAGTCAAGACGAATGAAATATAACGCCTTTAGTGTTCTTTATTATATTAAAACACTAGGTCAAGCCGAATGAAACATAAGGCCTTTAGTGTTCTTTATTATATTAAAACACTAAGTCGAGCCGAATAAAGCATAAGGCCTTTAGTGTTTTTTATTATATTAAAACACTAAGTATAGCCGAATGAAACATAAGGCCTTTAGTCCTCTTTATTATATTAAAATGCTAAGTCAAGCCGAATAAAATATATCGCCTTTAGTCTTCTTTATTATATTAAAACACTAAGTCAAAGCCAAATGATACCAAACGCCTTTAATAGTCTTTATTATATTAAAACACTAAGTCAAGCCGGATAAAACATAAGGCCTTTAGTCTTCTTTATTATATTAAAATACTAAGTCAAGTCGAATAAAACAAAACGTACTGGTCTTCTTTATTATATTAAAACACTAAGTCAAGTCGAATAAAACAAAACGCCTTTAGTCTTCTTTATTATATTAAAATACTAAAGTCAAGCCGATTGAAACATAACAATGTTCTTCATTATATTAAAAACACTAAGTCAAGCCGAATGAAACAAAACGCCTTAAGTCTTCTTTATTATATTAAAACACTAAGTCAAACCAAATGATACCAAACGCCTTTAATGTTCTTTATTATATTAAAACACTAAGTCAAGCCAAATGATACCTAAAACTATGCGTCTACAGCTGTCGTAGCATGGGAATGCGCGCTATAAAATTAATTAAATTAGTATTGTTATTATATTAAAACACTAAGGCAAGTCAAATAAAAGATACATTAAACCTTTAGTCTTCGTAATATATTACAACACTAAGCCAGGTCAAATGAAACCTAAATCCTTTAGTTTGCTTTGATATAAGAACACTCATCGAAGTCAGGCCACATGATACCCAAAGCCTTTAGTGTTCTTTATTGATAACACTACGTAGGCCAAATGATATCGAAAGCCTTTAGTCTTCTTTATCATACTAAAACAAACGATACCTACAGTCTTCTTTGATATATTTTTTAAAACACTAAGTCAAGTTAAAAGAATTAAAAACGCCTTTAATTTTCTTTGACATCAGCACCTCAGTTTACAACTGTCGTATGTCCACTCAATGCAGTGTTAAGAAATCAGGCAAACAACAACAACAACAACAACAACAACAACAACAGCAAACTATCTAAAATCGGAAGTTGCTTCCCGAACCTTTTCAGGAAAATATACGTACATAATTAATCAACATAAAAAAAGGACACAAAATCAGGAAAGAATAACTACCCACAAAAATAAATGTGTGATTTAAGACAAATATGTTCGTACCTGATCAGCCGTCTAGAGAGCACATTTCGTCTAGAATATCTAGGGTTGGGACGATGAAAAAACCGCCACAGAAATCAGGATAATACTTAGCGGGATATTCATCGACTGGCACACGGTATTTCCTTCTCGCAGCACGTGAGGCTGCTCGTTGAGAAACAATTGATAGTTCTTTGAGATCAGCAATAACACACACAAAAAAAAAAAAAAAAGAAGAGAACAAGAGCATTAAAACTTAGACAATTAGATATACGTACACATTTAAATTGGTTTGAAAAATTGATGGCATCTGATTATTGTGCTAAAGCTGAGATCAGGAATTCCTTGTCTAAATGCAACAGCCTTATTCTCCGACCCCAACACCCTCCTCCCCTCCCTTCCCCCCCCCCCCCCCCCGACATGCCTACAAGCTACTATAAATGATAAAATGCATTAAAGTTTAAAATCTTTAGTTGAAAAAAAAAACCCAACAAGTTTAGTTAAAAGAGGGCCTTTCTTTTTTATCCCTTCAGTTTCATAATGTATATCGGAGTTTCATCATGATTAAGTTAACAAAATAGATTATTGACACGCCTGGATATAAAGGATAAGAACATCTAGCAAGAACAAAAACATTCAAAGGAAGAAGAAGCCACAATCGCTAGCAAACATGTTGGAGAGCATCACAAAATGGATGGGGAACAAATACAACATACGACATCACCTGTGCAATCGAGTATCTGGACAATGCGGAGAAAGATAGCCTACGCCATAGTACAACCGACTGTGTGGACAATGAGGAGAAAGATAGCCAACGCCATAGTACAACCGACTGTGTGGACAATGAGGAGACAGATAGCCAACGCCATAGTACAACCTACTGTGTGGACAATGAGGAGACAGATAGCCAACGCCATAGTACAACCGACTGTGTGGACAATGAGGAGACAGATAGCCAACGCCATCGTACGCAACCGACTGTGTGGACAATAAAGCAGAAAGATAGCCAACGCCATAGTACAACCGACTGTGTGGACAATGAGGAGAAAGATAGCCAAAGCCATCCTACAAGCGACTGTGTGGACAATGAGGAGAAAGATAGCCAACGCCATAGTACAAGCGACTGTGTGGACAATGAGAGAAAGATAGCCAACGCCATCGTACAACCGACTGTGTGGACAATCAGGAGAAAGATAGCCAACGCCATAGTACAACCGACTGTGTGGACAATGAGGAGAAAGATAGCCAAAGCCATCGTACAACCGACTGTGGACAATGAGGAGAAAGATAGCCAACGCCATCGTACAACCGACTGTGTGGACAATAAAGCAGAAAGATAACCAACGCCAGAGTACAACCGACTGTGTGGACAATGAGGAGAAAGATAGCCAACGCCAAAGTACAACCGACTGTGTGGACAATAAAGCAGACAGATAGCCAACGCCATCGTACAACCGACTGTGTGGACAATAAAGCAGAAAGATAGCCAACGCCATCGTACAACCGACTGTGTGGACAATAAAGCAGACAGATAGGCAACGCCATCGTACAACCGACTGTGTGGACAATGAAGCAGAAAGATAGCCAACGCCATCGTACAACCGACTGTGTGGACAATGAGGAAAAAGATAGCCAACGCCATCCTACAACCGACTGTGTGGACAATGAGGAGAAAGATAGCCAGCGCCATAGTACAACCGACTGTGTGGACAATGAGGAGAAAGATAGCAACCGACAACCGACTGTGGACAATAAAGCAGACAGATAGCCAACGCTATCGTACAACCGACTGTGTGGACAATGAGGAGACAGATAGCCAACCCCATAGTACAACCGACTATGTGGACAATGAGGAGACAGATAGCCAACGCCATAGTACAACCGACTGTGTGGACAATGAGGAGAAAGATAGCCAACGCCATAGTACAACCGACTGTGTGACAATAAGCAAACAGATAGCCAACGCCATCGCTATCGTACAACCGACTGTGTGGATAATGAGGAAAGATAGCCAACGCCATCGTACAACCGACTGTGTGGACAATAAAGCGCCAACGCCATCGTACAACCGACTGTGTGGATAATGAGGAGAAAGATAGCCAAATCGTACAACCGCCATCCAACGCCATCGTACAACCGACTGTGTGGACAATGAGGAGAAAGATAGCCAACGCCATTGTACAATAACCGACTGTGTGGACAATGAGGAGAAAGATAGCCAACGCCATCGTACAACCGACTGATTGTGGACAATGAGGAGACAGATAGCCAACGCCATAGTACAACCGACTGTGTGGACAATAGGAGAAAGATAGCCAACGCCATAGTTCAACCGACTGTGTGGACAATAAAGCATAGCCAACGCCATCGTACAACCGACTGTGTGGACAATGAGGAGAAAGATAGCCAACGCCATCGTACAACCGACTGTGTGGACAATGAGGAGAAAGATAGCCATTGTACAACCGACCACAATGAGGAGAAAGATAGCCGACGCCATACAACCGACATTGTGGACAATGAGGAGACAGATAGCCAACGCCATAATACAACCGACTGTGTGGACAATAAAGCAGAAAGATAGCCAACGCCATCGTACAACCGACTGTGTGAACAATGAGGAAAAGATAGCCAACGCCATCGTACAACCGACTGTGTGGACAATGAGGCAGACAGATAGCCATCGCCAACGTACAATCGACTGTGTGGACAATAAAGCAGACAGATAGCCAACGCCATCGTACAACCGACTGTGTGAACAATGAAGAAGAAAGATAGCCAACGCCATATACAATCGACTGTGTGGACAATGAGGAGAAAGATAGCCATCGCCATAGTACAATCGACTGTGTGGACAATGAAGACAGATAGCAGATAGCCAACGCCAACGTACAAACGACTGTGTGGACAATGAGGAGAAAGATAGCCAACGCCATAGTACAACCGACTGTGTGGACAATAAAGAAGAAAGATAGCCAACGCCATCGTACAACCGACTGTGTGGACAATAAAGCAGACAGATAGCCAACGCCATCGTACAATCGACTGTGTGGACAATGAGGAGAAAGATAGCCAACGCCATCGTACAATCGACTGTGTGGACAATGAGGAGAAGATAGCCAACGCCATAGTACAATCGACTGTGTGGACAATGAGGAGAAAGATAGCCAACGCCATAGTACAAACGACTGTGTGGACAATAAATCAGACAGATAGCCAACGCCATAGTACAATCGACTGTGTCGACAAACCAGAAAGATAGCCAACGCCATAGTACAACCGACGGTGTGGACAATAAAGCAGACAGATAGTTAACGCCATCGTACAACCGACTGTGTGGACAATGAATCAGAAAGATAGCCAACGCCATCGTACAACCGACTGTGTGGACAATGAACCAGAAAGATAGCCAACGCCATCGTACAACCGACTGTGTGGACAATGAGGAGAAAGATAGCCAACGCCATCGTACAACCGACTGTGTGGACAATGAGGAGACAGATAGCCAACGCCATCGTACAATCGACTGTGTGGACAATGAGGAGAAAAGATAGCCAACGCCATCGTACAACCGACTGTGTGGACAATGAGGAGAAAGATAGCCAACGCCATCGTACAACCGACTGTGTGGACAATGAGGAGACAGATAGCCAACGCCATCGTACAATCGACTGTGTGGACAATGAGGAGAACGATAGCCAACGCCATCGTACAACCGACTGTGTGGACAATGAGGAGACAGATAGCCAACGCCATCGTACAACCGACTGTGTGGACAATGAGCAGAAACATAGCCAACGCCATCGTACAACCAACTGGGTGGACAATGAGGAGAAAGATAGCCAACGCCATCGTACAACCGACTGTGTGGACAATGAGGAGACAGATAGCCAACGCCATCGTACAACCGACTGTGTGGACAATGAGGAGAAAGATAGCCAACGCCATCATTAGTCAATGAGGAGACAGTAGCCAACGCCATCGTACAACCGACTGTGTGGACAATGAGCAGAAAGATAGCCAACGCCATCGTACAACCAACTGTTGTGGACAATCAGGAGAAAGATAGCCAACGCCATCGTACAACCGACTGTGTGGACAATAAAGCAGACGTTGTGGAGATAGCCAACGCCATCGTACAACCAACTTTGTGCACAATGAAGCAGAGAGATAGCCAACGCCATCGTAAGACCGACTGTGTGGACAATAAAGCAGAAGATAGCCAACGCGCTGTCCAACTGGACAATGAGTAGCAACCGACTGTGGAGAATAAAGTAGAAAGATAGCCGACGTCATAGTACAACCGACTGTGTGGACAATGAGGAGAAAGATAGCCAAAACCATCGTACAACCGACTGTGTGGACAATGAGGAGAAAGATAACCAGTATAGTACAACCGACTGTGTGGACAATGAGGACAGCCAACGCCATAGTACAACCGACTGTGTGGACAATAAAGCAGACAGATAAACAACGCTATCGTACAACCGACTGTGTTGACAATGAGGAGACAGATAGCCAACGCCATAGTACAACCGACTGTGTGGACAATAAGGAGATAGATAGCCAACACCATAGTACAACCGACTGTGTGGACAATAAAGCAGACAGATAGCCAACGCCATAGTACAACCGACGGTGTGGACAATAAAGCAGACAGATAGCCAACGCCATAGTACAATCGACTGTGTGGACAATGAGGAGACAGATAGCCATAGCCATGGGGCAACCTACGTTGTGGACAATAAGGAGAAAGATAGCCAACGCCATAGTACAACCGACTGTGTGGACAATAAAGCAGAAAGATAGCCAACGCCATCGTACAACCGACTGTGTGGACAATGAGGAAACAGATAGCCAACGCCATAGTACAACCGACTGTGTGGACAATGAGGAGAAAGATAGCCATCGCCATAGTACAATCGCCTGTGTGGACAATGAGGAGACAGATAGCCAACGCCATAGTACAACCGACTGTGTGGACAATGAGGGAGAACGATAGCTAACGCCATAGTACAACCGACTGTGTGGACAATGAGGAGACAGATAGCCAACGCCATCGTACAACCGACTGTGTGGACAATGAGGAGACAGATAGCCAACGCCATCGTATAACCGACTGTGTGGACAATGAGGAGAAAGATAGCCAACGCCATTGTACAACCGACTGTGTGGACAATGAGGAGAGAAAGATAGCCGACGCCATCGTACAACCGACCTTGTGGACAATGAGGAAACAGATAGCCAACGCCATCGTACAACCGACTGTGTGGACAATAAGCAGAAAGATAGGCATCGCCATCGTACAACCAACTGGGTGGACAATGCGGAGAAAGATAGCCAACGCCATCGTACATCCGACTGAGTGGACAATGAAAGAGACAGATAGCCATAGCCATGGGGCAACCTACGTTGTGGACAATAAGGAGAAAGATAGCCAACGCCATAGTACAACCGACTGTGGACAATAAAGCAGAAAGACAGCCAACGCCATCGTACAACCGACTGTGTGAACAATGAGGAAAAAGATAGCCAACGCCATAGTACAATGACTGTGTGTGGACAATTTGGGAAAATAGCCATCTCCCATAGTACAATCGACTGTGTGGACAATGAGGAAACAGATAACGCCCATAGTACAAACGACTGTGTAATGAGGAGAAAGATAGCCAACGCCATGAGTACAATCGACTGTGTACTGGACAATGAGAGAAAGATAGCCAACGCCATAGTACAACCGACTGTGTGGACAATAAAGCAGACAGATAACCAACGCCAACGTACAACCGACTGCGGACAATAAAGCAGAAAGATAGCCAACGCCATCGTACAACCGACTATATGGACAATAAAGCAGACAGATAGCCAACATCATGCAACCGACTGTGTGGACAATCAAGAAGAAAGATAGCCAACGCCATCGTACAACCGGCTGTGTGATGATAAAGAAGAAAAGATAGCCAACGCCGACATCATACAACCGACTGTGTGGACAATGAGGAGAAAGATAGCCAACGACATCGTACAACCAACTGTGTGGACAGCAGGGAGAAAGATAGACAATCTTATAGTACAACCGACTGTGTGGACAATGAGGAGAAAGATAGCCAACGCCATAGTACAACCAACTGTGTGGGCAATAAAGCAGACGAATACAGCCAACGCTATCGTACAACCGACTGTCGTGCATCAATGAGGAGAAAGATAGCCAACGCCATCGTACAATACGGCGTGTGGACGAGTAAAACGAATATAGCCGCCTGCCGCGTTACAACCGACTGTGTGGACAACGCCATCGTATCATTACAGCAGGCTGTGGACAATAAATCAGACAGATAGCCAACGCCATAGTACAACCAGCTGTGTGGACAGTAAACAGAACCAGATAGCCAACGCCATCGTACAACCGACGGTGTGGACAATGAGGAGAAAGATAGCCAAAGCCATCGTACAACCGACTGTGGACAATGAGGAGAAAGATAGCCAACGCCATCGTACAATCGACTGTGTGGACAATGAGGAGGCAGATAGCCAACGTCATAGTACAACCGACTGTGTGGACAATGAGGAGACAGATAGCCAACGCCACAGTACAACCGACTGTGTGGACAATGAGGAGACAGATAGCCAACGCCATCCCGGGGCAACCTACTTCGTGAACTTTGAGGAGAAAGATAGCCAAAGTCATGGGGCAAACTCGACTGTGGACAATTAGCAGAAAGATAGCCAACGCCAGAAAGATAGCCAACGCCATAGTACAACCGACTGTGTGGACAATATGGAGACAGATAGCCAACGTCATCGTACAACCGCCTTTTAGACAATGAGAAGACAGATAGCCAACGTCATCGTACAAACGACTTTGTAGACAATGAGGAGACAGACAGCCACCGTAATCGTACAACTGATAATGAGAGACAGATAGCCAACGTCATCGTACAACCGACTTTGTGGACAGTGAGGAGACAGATAACAAACGCCTTTGTAAATCCAATTGTGTGGTAAATGAGAAACAGATAGCGAACGTCATCGTACAACTGACTGTGTGGACAATAAGGAAACAGATAGACAACGCTATCGTACAACCAACTGTGTTGACAATGAGGAGACAGATAGCCAACGCCATAGTACAACCGACTGTGTGGACAATAAGGAGACAGATAGCCAACGCCATAGGTACAGCCGACTGTGTGGACAATAAAGCAGACAGATAGCCAGCATCACCATTTGACGATAATTGTGGACAATAAAGCAGACAGATAGCCAACGCCATAGTACAACCGACTGTTTGAACAATGAGGAGACAGATAGCCATAGCCATGGGGCAACCTACGTTGTGGACAATAAGGAGAAAGATAGCCAACGCCATAGTACAACCGACTGTGTGGACAATAAAGCAGAAAGATAGCCAACGCCATCGTACAACCGACTGTGTGGACAATGAGGAAAAAGATAGCCAACGCCATAGTACAACCGACTGTGTGGACAATGAGTAGAAAGATAGCCATCGCCATAGTACAATCGCCTGTGTGGACAATGAGGAGACAGATAGCCAACGCCATCGTCCAACCGACTGTGTGGACAATGAGGAGAACGATACTAAGCCATAGTACAACCGACTTGTGGACAATGAGGAGACAGATAGCCAACGCCATCGTACACCCGACTGTGTGGACAATGAGGAGACAGATAGCCAACGCCATCGTACAACCGACTGTGTGGACAATGAGGAGAAAGATAGCCAACGCCATTGTACAACCGACTGTGTGGACAATGAGGAGAAAGATAGCCGACGCCATCGTACAACCGACATTGTGGACAATGAGGAGACAGATAGCCAACGCCATCGTACAACCGAGTGTGTGGACAATAAGCAGAAAGATAGGCATCGCCATCGTACAACCAACTGGGTGGACAATGCGGAGAAAGATAGCCAACGCCATCGTACAACCGACTGAGTGGACAATGAGGAGAAAGACAGCCAACGCCATAGTACAACCGACTGTGTGGACAATAAAGCAGACAGATAGACAACGCTATCGTACAACCGACTGTGTTGACAATGAGGAGACAGATAGCCAACGCCATAGTACAACCGACTGTGTGGACAATAAGGAGACAGATAGCCAACGCCATAGTACAACCGACTGTGTGGACAATAAAGCAGACAGATAGCCAACGCCATAGTACAACCGACGGTGTGGACAATAAAGCAGACAGATAGCCAACGCCATAGTACAACCGACTGTGTGGACAATAAAGCAGACAGATAGCCAACGCCATAGTACAACCGACTGTGTGGACAATAAACCAGACAGATAGCTAACGCCATCGTACAACCGACGGTGTGGACAATGAGGAGAAAGATAGCCAAAGCCATCGTACAACCGACTATGTGGACAATGAGGAGAAAGATAGCCAACGCCATCGTACAATCGACTGTGTGGACAATGAGGAGGCAGATAGCCAACGCCATAGTACAACCGACTGTGTGGACAATAAGGAGACAGATAGCCAACGCCATAGTACAACCGACAGTGTGGACAATGAGGAGACAGATAGCCAACGCCATCGTACAACCGACGGTGTGGACAATGAGGAGAAAGATAGCCAACGCCATTGTACAACCGACTGTGTGGACAATGAGGAGAAAGATAGCCAACGCCATCGTACAACCGACATGTGTGGACAATGAGGAGACAGATAGCCAACGCCATCGTACAACCGACTGTGTGGACAATGCGGAGAAAGATAGCCAACGCCATCGTACAACCGACTGAGTGGACAATGAGGAGACATATAGCCATAGCCATGGGGCAACCTACGTTGTGGACAATGAGGAGAAAGATAGCCAACGCCATAGTACACCCGACTGTGTGGACAATAAAGTAGAAAGATAGCCAACGCCATAGTACAACCGACTGTGTGGACAATGAGGAGAAAGATAGCCAAAGCCATCGTACAACCCACTGTGTGGACAATGAGGAGAAAGATAGCCAACCCCATTGCACAACCGACTGTGTGGACAATAGAGCAGAAAGATAGTCAATGCCAAAGTACAACCGACTGTGTGGACAATAACGCAGACAGATAGCCAACGCCATCGTACAACCGACTGTGTGGACAATAAAACAGACAGATAGCCAACGCCATCGTACAACCGACTGTGTGGACAATAAAGCAGAAAGATAGCCAACGCCATCGTACTACCGACTGTGTGGACAATGAGGAGAAAGATAGCCAACGCCATAGTACAACCGACTGTGTGGACAATGAGGAGAAAGATAGCCAAAGCCATCGTACAACCGACTGTGTGCACAATGAGGAGAAAGATAGCCAACGCCATAGTACAACCGACTGTGTGGACAATCAGGAGAAAGATAGCCAACGCCATCGTACAACCGACTGTGTGGACAATCAGGAGAAAGATAGCCAACGCCATAGTACAACCGACTGTGTGGACAATGAGGAGAAAGATAGCCAAAGCCATCGTACAACCGACTGTGTGGACAATGAGGAGAATGATAGCCAACGCCATCGTACAACCGACTGTGTGGACAATAAAGCAGAAAGATAACCAACGTCAGAGTACAACCGACTGTGTGGACAATGAGGAGAAAGATAGCCAACGCCATAGTACAACCGACTGTGTGGACAATAAAGCAGACAGATAGCCAACGCCATCGTACAACCGACTGTGTGGACAATAAAGCAGAAAGATAGCCAACGCCATCGTACAACCGACTGTGTGGACAATAAAGCAGACAGATAGCCAACGCCATCGTACAACCGACTGTGTGGACAATAAAGCAGAAAGATAGCCAACGCCATCGTACAACCGACTGTGTGGACAATGAGGAGATAGATAGCCAACGCCATAGTACAACCGACTGTGTGGACAATGAGGAGAAAGATAGCCAACGCCATAGTACAATCGACTGTGTGGACAATGAGGAGACAGATAGCCAACGCCATCGTCCAACCGACTGTGTGGACAATGAGGAGACAGATAGCCAACGCCATAGTACAACCGACTGTGTGGACAATGAGGAGACAGATATCCAACGCCATAGTACAACCGACTGTGTATACAATGAGGAGAAAGATAGCCAACGCCATAGTACAATCGACTGTGTGGACAATGAGGAGAAAGATAGCCAACGCCATAGTACAACCGACTGTGTGGACAATAAGAGGCAGAAAGATAGCCAACGCCATCGTACAACCGACTGTGTGAACAATAAAGCAGACAGATAGCCAACGCCATCGTACAACCGACTGTGTGGACAATCAAGCAGAAAGATAGCCAAAGCCATCGTACAACCGACTGTGTGGCAATGAGGAGAAAGATAGCCAACGCCATCGTACAATCGACTGTGTGGACAATGAGGAGAAAGATAGCAAACGCCATAGTACAACCGACTGTGTGGACAATGAGGAGACAGATAGCCAACGCCATAGTACAACGGACTGTGTGGACAATGAGGACACAGATAGCCAACGCCATCGTACAATCGACTATGTGGACAATGAGGAGGCAGATAGCCAACGCCATAGTACAACCGACTGTGTGGACAATGAGGAGACAGATAGCCAACGCCATCGTACAACCGACTGTGTGGACAATGAGGAGACAGATAGCCAACGCCATCGTACAACCGACTGTGTGGACAATGAGGAGACAGATAGCAAACGCCATGGGGCAACCTACGTTGTGGACAATGAGGAGAAAGATAGCCAACGCCATAGTTCAACCGACTGTGTGGACAATAAAGCAGAGAGATAGCCAACGTCATCGTACAACCGACGGTGTGGACAATGAGGAGACAGATAGCCAACGCCATCGTGCATCCAACTTTGTGGACAATGAGGAGACAGATAGCCAACGCCATCGTACAACCGACTGTGTGGACAATGAGCAAAAAGATAGCCAACGCCATCGTACAACCGACTGTATGGACAATGAGGAGACAGATAGCCAACGCCATGGGGCAACCTACGTTATGGACAATGAGTAGAAAGATAGCCAACGCCATAGTACAACCGACTGTGTGGACAATGAGGAGAACGATAGCCAACGTCATCGAACAACCCACTCTGTGGACAATAAAGAGAAAGATAGCCAACGCCATCGTACAACCGACTGTGTGGACAATGAGGAGACAGATAGCCAACGTCATCGCACAACCGACTGTGTGGACAATGAGGAGACAGATAGCCAACGCCATCGTGCATCCAATTTGTGGACAATAAGGAGACAGATAGCCAACGCCATCGTACAACCGACTGTGTGGGCAATGAGGAGACAGATAGCCAACGCCATAGTACAACCGACTGTGTGGACAATGAGGAGAAAGATAGCCAACGCCATCGTACAACCGACTGTGTGGACAATGAGGAGAAAGATAGCCAACGCCATCGTACAACCGACTGTGTGGACAATGAGCAGAAAGATAGCCAACGCCATAGTACAACCGACTGTGTGGACAATGAACAGAAAGATAGCCAACGCCATAGTACAACCGACTTTGTGGACAATGAGGAGAAAGATAGCCAACGCCATAGTACAACCGACTGTGTGGACAATGAGGAGAAAGATAGCCAAAGCCATCGTACAACCGACTGTGTGGACAATGAGGAGACAGATAGCCAACGCCATAGTACAACCGACTGTGTGTACAATAAGGAGAAAGATAGCCAACGCCATAGTACAACCGACTGTGTGGACAATGAGGAGACAGATAGCCAACGCCATCGTACAACCTGACTGTGTGGACAATGAGGAGAAAGATAGCCAACGCCATCGTACAACCGACTGTGTGGACAATGAGGAGACAGATAGCCAACGCCATCGTACAACCGACTGTGTGGACAATGAGGAGACAGATAGCCAACGCCATAGTACAACCGACTGTGTGGACAATGAGGAGACAGATAGCCAACGCCATAGTACAACCGACTGTGTGGACAATGACGAGACAGATAGCCAACGCCATAGTACAACCGACTGTGTGGACAATGAGGAGAAAGATAGCCAACGCCATCGTACAACCGACTGTGTGGACAATGAGGAGACAGATAGCCAACGCCATAGTACAACCGACTGTGTGGACAATGAGGAGACAGATAGCCAACGCCATAGTACAACCGACTGTGTGGACAATGACGAGACAGATAGCCAACGCCATCGTACAACCGACTGTGTGGACAATGAGGAGAAAGATAGCCAACGCCATCGCACAACCGACTGTGTGGACAATGAGGAGAGAAAGATAGCCAACGCCATAGTACAATCGACTATGTGGACAATGAGGAGACAGATAGCTAACCGTTGTACAATCCGACTGTGGACAATGAGGAGGCAGATAGCCAACGCCATAGTACAACCGACTGTGCGGATGATGTAAGGGAAAGATAGCCAACGCCCTAGTACAATCGACTGTGTGGATAATGAGGAGAAATATAGCCAACGCCATAGTACAATCGACTGTGTGGACAATGAGGAGACAGATAGCCAACGCCATAGTACAACCGAGTGTGTGGACAATGAGGAGAAAGATAGCCAACGCCATGGTACAATCGACTGTGTGGACAATGGAGAAAGATAGCCAACGCCATAGTACACAGCCGACTGTGGACAATGAGGAAAAGATAGGCAACGCCATGGACAACCGACAGTGTGGACAATGAGGAGAAAGATAGCCAACGCCATAAGTACAGCCGACTGTGTGGACAATGAGGAGAAAGATAGCCAATGCCATGGTACAACCGACTGAGTGGACAATGAGGAGAAAGTAGCCAACGCCGTAGGGCAACCTACATTGTGGACAATGAGACAGACAGATAGCCAACGCCATGGGGCAACCTACATTGTGGACAATGAAGACAGATAGCCAACGCCATGGGGCAACTTCTGCTTCGTGAACTTTGAGGAGAAGAATAGCCAACGTCATGGGGCAACCTGCTGCGGACGAATTAGCAGAAAGATAGCCAACGCCAGAAAGATAGCCAACGCCATAGTACAACCGACTGTGGGACAATATGGAGACAGATAGCCAACGTCATCGTACAACCGCCTTTGTAGACAATGAAGGAGACAGATAGCCAACGTCATCGTACAAACGACTTTGTAGACAATGAGAGACAGACAGCCACCGTAATCGTACAACCGACAATGAGAGACAGATAGCCAACGTCATCGTACAACCGACTTTGTGGACAGTGAGGAGACAGATAACAAACGCCTTTGTAAATCCAATTGTGTGGTAAATGAAAACAGATAGCGAACGTCATCGTACAACTGACTGTGTAGACAATGAGGAAACAGATAGCGAACGTCATCGTACAACTGACTGTGTAGACAATGAGGAGACAGATAGCCAACGTCATCGTGCATCCAGCTTCATGGACAATGAGGAGACAGATTGGCAAAGCCATATGTGCAACTGATTGTATGGACAATGAGAGACAGATTGGCAAAGCCATATGTGCAACTGATTGTATGGACAATGAGAGACAGATTGGCAAGCCATATGTGCAACTGATTGTATGGACAATGAGGAGACGAAGATAAAACGCAATCGTGCATCCAAGTTTGTGGACAATGAGATGACAGATAGGCAAAACCATATGTGCAACTAACTGTATGGATAAGGAGGAGACAGATAGCAAACGCCATTGTACACCCAACTCTATAGACAATGCGAAAGAAAACAGATAGCCGACGCAATCGTACAACCGACTGTGTGGACCATAAGGAGACAGATAGCCGACGCCATCGTACAACCGACTGTGTGGATAATGAGGAGACAGATAGCCGACGCAATCGTACAACCGACTGTGTGGACAATAATAAGGAGACATATATCCGACTGCCATTGTACAACCGACTGTATGGATAAGGAGACAGATAGCCGCGCCATTGTACAACCGACTGTGTGAATAATAAGGAAACAGATAGCCGACGCCATCGTACAGCCGACTGTGTGGACAATAAGGAGACAGATAGCCAACGCCATCGTACAATCGACTTTGTGGACAATAAGGAGACAGATCAGCCAATACCATCTGTGCAATCGGCACTTTGTGGACAATGAGAGACAGATGCTCCAACACCATCTGTGCAAACGACCTTGTGGACAATGATCAGACAGATAACCAACCAACACCGTCTGTGTAATCGAGAACCTATAGCAATGCCATCTGTGCAATCGGTTTTGTGGACAATGAGGAGACAGATAGCCAACACCATCTGTGCAATCGACTTTGTGGACAATGAGGAGACAGATAGCCAACACCATCTGTGCAAACGACTTTGTGGACAATGAGGAGACGAATGCAACACCATCTGTGCAATCGACTTTGTGGACAATGAGGAGACAGATATTACACCTACATCTGTGCAATCGACGGTGTGGACAATGAAAGGAGACAGATAGCCAACACCATCTGTGCAATTGACTGTGTGGACAATGAGGGACACAGATAGCGAATACCATCATGCCAATCAATTTGTGGACAATGAGGAGACAGGATAGCCAGCACCATCATGCAATCAACTATGTGGACAATGAGGAGACAGGTAGTCAAACATCCATGCAAATAACTATGTGGACAATGAGGAGACAGATAGCCAACGCCATAGTACAACCGACTGTGTGGACAATGAGGAGAAAGATAGCCAACGCCATAGTACAATCGACTGTGTGGACAATGAGGAGAAAGATAGCCAACGCCATAGTACAACCGACTGTGTGGACAATAAAGCAGACAGATAGCCAACGCCAACGTACAACCGACTGTGTGGACAATAAAGCAGAAAGATAGCCAACGCCATCGTACAACCGACTGTGTGGACAATGAGGCAGACAGATAGCCAACGCCATCGTACAACCGACTGTGTGGACAATGAGGAGAAAGATAGCCAACGCCATCGTACAACCGACTGTGTGGACAATGAGGAGAAAGATAGCCAACGCCATCGTACAACCGACTGTGTGGACAATGAGGAGAAAGATAGCCAACGCCATAGTACAACCGACTGTGTGGACAATGAGGAGACAGATAGCCAACGCCATAGTACAACGGACTGTGTGGACAATGAGGAGACAGATAGCCAACGCCATCGTACAATCGACTATGTGGACAATGAAGAGGCAGATAGCCAACGCCATAGTACAACCGACTGTGTGGACAATGAGGAGACAGATAGCCAACGCCATCGTACAACCGACTGTGTGGACAATGAGGAGACAGATAGCCAACGCCATCGTACAACCGACTGTGTGGACAATGAGGAGACAGATAGCAAACGCCATGGGGCAACCTACGTTGTGGACAATGAGGAGAAAGATAGTCAACGCCATAGTTCAACCGACTGTGTGGACAATAAAGCAGAGAGATAGCCAACGTCATCGTACAACCGACGGTGTGGACAATGAGGAGACAGATAGCCAACGCCATCGTGCATCCAACTTTGTGGACAATGAGGAGACAGATAGCCAACGCCATCGTACAACCGACTGTGTGGACAATGAGCAAAAAGATAGCCAACGCCATCGTACAACCGACTGTATGGACAATGAGGAGACAGATAGCCAACGCCATGGGGCAACCTACGTTATGGACAATGAGTAGAAAGATAGCCAACGCCATAGTACAACCGACTGTGTGGACAATGAGGAGAACGATAGCCAACGTCATCGAACAACCCACTCTGTGGACAATAAAGAGAAAGATAGCCAACGCCATCGTACAACCGACTGTGTGGACAATGAGGAGACAGATAACCAACGTCATCGCACAACCGACTGTGTGGACAATGAGGAGACAGATAGCCAACGCCATCGTGCATCCAATTGTGTGGACAATAAGGAGACAGATAGCCAACGCCATCGTACAACCGACTGTGTGGGCAATGAGGAGACAGATAGCCAACGCCATAGTACAACCGACTGTGTGGACAATGAGCAGAAAGATAGCCAACGCCATCGTACAACCGACTGTGTGGACAATGAGGAGAAAGATAGCCAACGCCATCGTACAACCGACTGTGTGGACAATGAGCATAAAGATAGCCAACGCCATAGTACAACCGACTGTGTGGACAATGAACAGAAAGATAGCCAACGCCATAGTACAACTGACTTTGTGGACAATGAGGAGAAAGATAGCCAACGCGATAGTACAACCGACTGTTTGGACAATGAGGAGAAAGATAGCCAAAGCCATCGTACAACCGACTGTGTGGACAATGAGGAGACAGATAGCCAACGCCATAGTACAACCGACTGTATGTACAATAAGGAGAAAGATAGCCAACGCCATAGTACAACCGACTGTGTGGACAATGAGAAGACAGATAGCCAACACCATCGTACAACCTGACTGTGTGGACAATGAGGAGAAAGATAGCCAACGCCATCGTACAACCGACTGTGTGGACAATGAGGAGACAGATAGCCAACGCCATCGTACAACCGACTGTGTGGACAATGAGGAGACAGATAGCCAACGCCATAGTACAACCGACTGTGTGGACAATGAGGAGACAGATAGCCAACGCCATAGTACAACCGACTGTGTGGACAATGAGGAGACAGATAGCCAACGCCATAGTACAACCGACTGTGTGGACAATGAGGAGAAAGATAGCCAACGCCATCGTACAACCGACTGTGTGGACAATGAGGAGACAGATAGCC
>JAXRKP010002974.1:0-29024 GCA_037039925.1 Doris montereyensis | reverse complement strand
GGTTTACAATGGCGTGTTTAAGACCTTGGGTACATTTCAGTTTTTAGAGACTCATTAACAATGGTTTTAGAACAGGAGCTAGGTGATCTAAATATCTACCTTAATAATGACGTGTCAATTGATCAAGGTAGGACACCGATTGAGACATCAAAAACTAGAAATGAGTAGGATAATTAATGAGACATCAAATAAATTAGAAATGAGTAGGATAATGCATTGAGACATCAAAGAAACTAGAAATGAGTAGGATAATGATTGAGACATCAAAGAAAATAGAAATGAGTAAGATAATGCATTGAGACATCAAAGGAACTAGAAATGAGTAGGACAATCCATTGAGACATCAAAGAAACTTAGAAATGAGTAGGACAAATGCATTGGGGCATCAAAGAAAACTAGAAATGAGTAGGATAATGCATTGAGACATCAAATAAACTAGAAATGAGTAGGATAATGCATTGAGACAGCAAAGAAATTAGAATTGAGTAGATAATGCATTGAAACATCCCAAAACTACAGATGAGTATGACAATGCATTGAGACATCAAAGAAACTAGAAATGAGTAGTATAATGCATGGAGACATCAAAGAAACTAGAAATGCAGGATAATGCATTGAGACATCACAGAAACTAGAAATGAGTAGGACAATGCATTGAGACATCAAAGAAACTAGAAATGAGTAGGACAATGCATTGAGACATCAAAGAAAAAGTAAATGAGTAGGACAATTCATTGAGACATCAAAGAAACTATAAAATGGGTAGGATAATGCATTGAGACATCAAAGAAACTGAAATGAGTAGGATAATGCATTGAGACATCAAAGAAAACTAGAAATGAGTAGGACAATGCATTGAGACATCAAAGAAACTAGAAATGAGTATGACAATGCATTGAGACATCAAAGAAACTAGAAATGAGTAGGACAATGCATTGAGACATCAAAGAAAAAAATGAGTAGGACAATGCATTGAGACATCAAAGAAACTAGAAATGAGTAGGATAATGCATTGAGACATCAAAGAAACTAGAAGTGAGTAGGATAATGCATTGAGACATCAAAGAAACGAGAAATGAGATTGAGACATCAAAGAAACTAGAAATGAGTAGGATAATGCATTGAGACATCACAAAACTATAAATGAGTAGGATAATGTATGAGAAGTCACAAAACTTAAGAGATAATGCATTGAGATGTCACAAGAAAATAAGTAAGATAATGCATTGAGACGTCACACAACTAGAAATAAGATGATAATGCATTGAGACATCAAAAACTATAAATGGGGAGGATAATGCATTGAGACATCACAAAACTAGAAATAAGTATGATAATGCATTGATATGTCACAAAACTAGAAATAAGTATGATAATGAAGATGTCACAAACTAAAAGCAGTAGGAAATGCACTGAAACGTCACAAAACTAAAAATAAGTATGATAATCCATTGAGATGTCACAAACTTAAGAAAATCCAAGATAAGAAATAATATGATAATCCATTGAGACACAAAACTAGTCCATTGAGATGTCACAACTAGAAATAAGTATGATAATGCATTGAGACATCTAATGCATTAAGACGTCAAAAACTATAAATGAGTAGGACAATGCACTGAAACGTCACAAAACTAGAAATAAGTAGGATAATGCATTGAGACATCACAAAACTAGAAATCAGTATGATAATGCATTGAGACATCACAAACTAGAAATAAGTAAGATAATGCACTGAGGCGTCATCAAACTAAAAATGAGTAAGATAATGCACTGAAGCGTCAAAACTATAAATGATTCAGATAATGCACTGAGGCGTCATCAAACTATAAATGATTCAGATAATGCACTGAGGCGTTATCAAACTAGAAATGAGTAAGATAATGCACTAAAGCGTCATCAAACTATAAATGATTCAGATAATGCACTGAATCAAACTATAAATGATTCAGATAATGCACTGAAGCGTCATCAAACTATAAATGATTCAGATAATGCACTGAGGCGTCATCAAACTAGAAATGAGTAAGATAATGCACTGAGGCGTTATCAAACTAGAAATAAGTAAGATAATGCACTGAGGCGTCATAACACTAGAAATGAATAAGATAATGCATTGAGATGTCACAAAACTAGAAATGAGTAGGATAATGCACTGAGGCGTCATCAAACTAGAAATGAGAAAGATAATGCACTGAGACGTCATCAAACTAGAAATGAGTAGATAATTCACTGAGGCGTTATCAAACTAAAATGAGTAAGATAATGCACTGAGGCGTCATCAAACTATATATGAGTAAGATAATGCACTGAAGCGTCATCAAACTAGAAATGAGTAGATAATGCACTAATGCGTCATCAAACTAGAAATGAGTAAGATAATGCACTGAGGCGTCATCAAACTAGAAATGAATAAGACAATGCACTGAGGCGTCATCAAACTATAAATAAATGAGTTAATGCACTGAGGCGTCATCAAACTATAAATGAGTAAGATAATGGACTGAGGCGTCATCAAACTATAAATGATTCAGATAATGCACTGAATCAAACTATAAATGATTCAGATAATGCAATTGAGGCGTCATCAAACTAGAAATGAGTAAGATAATGCACTGAGGCGTTATCAAACTAGAAATAAGTAAGATAATGCATGAGCGTCATCACACTAGAAATGAATAAGATAATGCATTGAGATGTCACAAAACTAGAAAAGAGTAGGATAATGCACTGAGGCGTCATCAAACTAGAAATGAGAAAGATAATGCACTGAGACGTCATCAAACTAGAAATGAGTAAATAATGCTAGATCAAACTATAAATGAGTAAGATAATGCACTGAGGCGTCATCAAACTATAAATGAGTAAGATAATGCACTGAAGCGTCATCAAACTAGAAATGAGTAAGATAATGCACTAATGCGTCATCAAACTATAAATGAGTAAGACAATGCACTGAGCGTCATCAAACTATAAATGAGTAAGATAATGCACTGAGGCGTCATCAAACTAGAAATGAGTAAGACAATGCACTGAGGCGTTATCAAACTATAAATGAGTAAGATAATGCACTGAAGCGTCATCAAACTAGAAATGAGTAAGATAATGCACTGAAGCGTCATCGAACTAGAAATGAGTAAGATAATGCACTAATGCGTCATCAAACTAGAAAATGAGTAAGACAATGCACTGAGGCGTCATCAAACTATAAATGAGTAAGATAATGCACTGAGGCGTCATCAAACTATAAATGAGTAAGAAAATGGACTGAGGCGTCATCAAACTATAAATGATTCAGATAATGCACTGAAGCGTCATCAAACTATAAATGATTCAGATAATGCACTGAGGCGTCATCAAACTAGAAATGAGTAAGATAATGCACTGAGGCGTTATCAAACTAGAAATAAGTAAGATAATGCACTGAGGCGTCATCACACTAGAAATGAATAAGATAATGCATTGAGATGTCACAAAACTAGAAATGAGTAGGATAATGCACTGAGGCGTCATCAAACTAGAAATGAGAAAGATAATGCACTGAGACGTCATCAAACTAGAAATGAGTAAGATAATGCACTGAGGCGTTATCAAACTATAAATGAGTAAGATAATGCACTGAGGCGTCATCAAACTATATATGAGTAAGATAATGCACTGAAGCGTCATCAAACTAGAAATGAGTAAGATAATGCACTAATGCGTCATCAAACTAGAAATGAGTAAGATAATGCACTGAGGCGTCATTAAACTATAAATGAGTAGATAGTGCACTGAGGCGTCATCAAACTATAAATGAGTAAGAAAATGGACTGAGGCGTCATCAAACTATAAATGATTCAGATAATGCACTGAGGCGTCATCAAACTAGAAATGAGTAAGATAATGCACTAAGGCGTTATCAAACTAGAAATAAGTAAGATAATGCACTGAGGCGTCATCACACTAGAAATGAATAAGATAATGCATTGAGATGTCACAAAACTAGAAATGAGTAGGATAATGCACTGAGGCGTCATCAAACTAGAAATGAGAAAGATAATGCACTGAGACGTCATCAAACTAGAAATGAGTAAGATAATGCGAGGCGTTATCAAACTATAAATGAGTAAGATAATGCACTGAGGCGTCATCAAAGTAGAAATGAGTAAGATAATGCACTGAAGCGTCATCAAACTAGAAATGAGTAAGATAATGCACTAATGCGTCATCCGACTAGAAATGAGTAAGATAATGCACTGAGGCGTCATCAAACTAGAAATGAGTAAGACAATGCACTGAGGCGTCATCAAACTATAAATGAGTAAGATAATGCACTGAGGCGTCATCAAACTATGAATGAGGAAGATAATGGACTGAGGCGTCATCAAACTAGAAATGAGTAGGATAATGCATTGAGACGTCACAAAACTAGAAATGAGCAGGATAATGCATTCAGACATCAAAGAAACTAGATATAAGTAGGATATTGCATTAAGACGTCTCAAAACTAGGAATAAGTAGCATACCGCATTGAGACGTCACAAAACTACAAATGAGTAGGATATAATGCATTGAAACGTCACAAACTATAAATGAGTAGGATAATGCATTGAGACATCAAATAAACTATAAATGAGTAGGATATTGCATTGAGTTGTCACAAAACAAAAAAGAGTAGGATAATGCATTGAGACGTCACAAAACTAGAAATGAGTAGGAAAATGCACAGAGACGTCACGAAACTAAAAATGAGTAGGATAATCAATTAAGATGTCACAAAATTAGAAATGAGTATGATAATGCATTGAAATGTCACAAAACTAGAAATGAGTAGGACAATGCATTGAGATGTCACAAAATTAGAAAGGAGTAAGATAATGCATTGAGATGTCACAAAAGTAGAAATGAGCAGGATAATGCATTAAGACGTCACAAAACTATAAATGATCAGGATAATGCACTGAAATGTCATCAAACGATAAATGAGTAGGATAATGCATTAATATGTCACAAAGTAGAAATGAGTAGGATATTTCATTGAGACGTCACGAAACTAGAAATAAGTAGCATACTGCATTGAGACATCACAAAATTAAACGTGAGTAGGATAATGCATTGAAACGTCACAAAACTATAAAAGAGTAGTATAAAGTATGAAAACATCAAAGAAACTAGAAATGAGTAGGATAATTCATTAAGACGTCACAAACTAGAAATGAGTAGGATAATACAATGAGATGTCCGCAACATAAAATTGAGTAGGATAAAGCATTGAAATGTCACACAACTAGAAATGATTAGGACAATGCACTGATATGTCACCAAACTAGAAATGAGTAGCATATTGCATTGAGACGTCACAAAACTAGAAATGAGTAGGATAATGCATTGATATGTCACAAAACTAGAAATAAGTATGATAATGCATTGAGATGTCACAAAACTATAAAGCAGTAGGACAATGCACTGAAACGTCACAAAACTAGAAATAAGTATGATAATCCATTGAGATGTCACAAAACTAGAAATAAGTATGATAATCCATTGAGATGTCACAAAACTAGAAATAAGTATGATAATCCATTGAGATGTCACAAAACTAGAAATAAGTATGATAATGCATTGCGATGTCATAAAACTATAAATGAGTAGGCTAATGCATTAAGACGTCACAAAACTATAAATGAGTAGGACAATGCACTGAAACGTCACAAAACTAGAAATAAGTAGGATAATGCATTGAGACATCACAAAAACTAGAAATCAGTATGATAATGCATTGAGACATCACAAAACTAGAAATAAGTAAGATAATGCACTGAGGCGTCATCAAACTAAAAATGAGTAAGATAATGCACTGAAGCGTCATCAAACTATAAATGATTCAGATAATGCACTTGAGGCGTCATCAAACTATAAATGATTCAGATAATGCACTGAGGCGTTATCAAACTAGAAATGAGTAAGATAATGCACTGAAGCGTCATCAAACTATAAATGATTCAGATAATGCACTGAGGCGTCATCAAACTATAAATGATTCAGATAATGCACTGAAGCGTCATCAAACTATAAATGATTCAGATAATGCACTGAGGCGTCATCAAACTAGAAATGAGTAAGATAATGCACTGAGGCGTTATCAAACTAGAAATAAGTAAGATAATGCACTGAGGCGTCATAACACTAGAAATGAATAAGATAATGCATTGAGATGTCACAAAACTAGAAATGAGTAGGATAATGCACTGAGGCGTCATCAAACTAGAAATGAGAAAGATAATGCACTGAGACGTCATCAAACTAGAAATGAGTAAGATAATTCACTGAGGCGTTATCAAACTATAAATGAGTAAGATAATGCACTGAGGCGTCATCAAACTATATATGAGTAAGATAATGCACTGAAGCGTCATCAAACTAGAAAATGAGTAAGATAATGCACTAATGCGTCATCAAACTAGAAATGAAGATAATGCACTGAGGCGTCATCAAACTAGAAATGAGTAAGACAATGCACTGAGGCGTCATCAAACTATAAATGAGTAAGATAATGCACTGAGGCGTCATCAAACTATAAATGAGTAAGATAATGGACTGAGGCGTCATCAAACTATAAATGATTCAGATAATGCAATGAAGCGTCATCAAACTATGAATGATTCAGATAATGCACTGAGGCGTCATCAAACTAGAAATGAGTAAGATAATGCACTGAGGCGTTATCAAACTAGAAATAAGTAAGATAATGCACTGAGGCGTCATCACACTAGAAATGAATAAGATAATGCATTGAGATGTCACAAAACTAGAAATGAGTAGGATAATGCACTGAGGCGTCATCAAACTAGAAATGAGAAAGATAATGCACTGAGACGTCATCAAACTAGAAATGAGTAAATAATGCACTGAGGCGTTATCAAACTATAAATGAGTAAGATAATGCACTGAGGCGTCATCAAACTAGAAATGAGTAAGATAATGAGTATCAAACTATAAATGATAATGCACTGAAGCGTCATCAAACTAGAAATGAGTAAGATAATGCACTAATGCGTCATCAAACTATAAATGAGTAAGACAATGCACTGAGGCGTCATCAAACTATAAATGAGTAAGATAATGCACTGAGGCGTCATCAAACTAGAAATGAGTAAGATACGTCATCAAACTAGGAATGAGTAAGATAATGCACTGAGGCGTCATATAAATGATTCAGATAATGCAAATCAAGCTATAAATGACTGAAGCGTCATCAAACTAGAAATGAGTATAATGCACTGAAGCGTCATCAAACTAGAAATAAGTAAGATAATGCACTAATAATCAAACTGAAAAATTCAGATAATGCACTGAGGCGTCATCAAACTAGAAATGGAGTAAGATAGATAATGCACTGAGGCGTCATCAAACTAGAAATAGATAATGCACTGAGGCGTCATCAACTACTAAAAATGATAATGAAACTGAGAAATAAGATAATGCACTGAGGCGTCATCAAACTAGAAATGAGAAAGATAATGCACTGAGGCGTCATCAAACTGAGATGTCACAAAAACTAGAAATGAGTAAGATAATGCACTGAGGCGTCATCAAACTAGAAATGAGAAAGATAATGCACTGAGTATGAAGGCGTCATCAAACTAGAAATGAGTAAGATAATGCACTGAGACGTCATCAAACTAGAAATGAGTAAGATAATGCACTGAGGCGTCATCAAACTATAAATGAGTAAGATAATGCACTAATGCTGATCATCAAACTAGAAATGAGTAAGATAATGCACTAATGCGTCATCAAACTATAAATGAGTAAGATAATGCACTGAGGCGTCATCAAACTATAAATGAGTAAGATAATGCACTGAGGCGTCATCAAACTATAAATGAGTAAGAAAATGGACTGAGGCGTCATCAAACTATAAATGATTCAGATAATGCACTGAGGGCGTCATCAAACTAGAAATGAGTAAGATAATGCACTGAGGCGTTATCAAACTAGAAATAAGTAAGATAATGCACTGAGGCGTCATCACACTAGAAATGAATAAGATAATGCATTGAGATGTCACAAAACTAGAAATGAGTAGGATAATGCACTGAGGCGTCATCAAACTAGAAATGAGAAATAATGATAATGCACTGAGGCGTCATCAAACTATAAATGAGTAAGATAATGATAATGCACTGAAGCGTCATCAAACTAGAAATGAGTAAGATAATGCACTAATGCGTCATCAAACTAGAAATGAGTAAGATAATGCACTGAGGCGTCATCAAACTAGAAATGAGTAAGACAATGCACTGAGCGTCATCAAACTATAAATGAGTAAGATAATGCACTGAGGCGTCATCAAACTATAAATGAGGAAGATAATGGACTGAGGCGTCATCAAACTAGAAATGAGTAGGATAATGCATTGAGACGTCACAAAACTAGAAATGAGCAGGATAATGCATTCAGACATCAAAGAAACTAGATATAAGTAGGATATTGCATTAAGACGTCTCAAAACTAGGAATAAGTAATGCATTGAGACGCATTGAGACGTCACAAAACTACAAATGGATATTGTAAGGATATAATGCATTGGAAACGTCACAAAACTATAAATGAGTAGGATAATGCATTGAGACATCAAATAAACTATAAATGAGTAGGATATTGCATTGAGTTGTCACAAAACAAGAAAAGAGTAGGATAATGCATTGAGACGTCACAAAACTAGAAATGAGTAGGAAAATGCACAGAGACGTCACGAAACTAAAAATGAGTAGGATAATCAATTAAGATGTCACAAAATTAGAAATGAGTATGATAATGCATTGAAATGTCACAAAACTAGAAATGAGTAGGACAATGCATTGAGATGTCACAAAATTAGAAAGGAGTAAGATAATGCATTGAGATGTCACAAAATTAGAAATGAGTATGATAATGCATTGAGATGTCACAAAAGTAGAAATGAGCAGGATAATGCATTAAGACGTCACAAAACTATAAATGATCAGGATAATGCATTGAAATGTCATCAAACGATAAATGAGTAGGATAATGCATTAATATGTCACAAAGTAGAAATGAGTAGGATATTTCATTGAGACGTCACCGAAACTAGAAATAAGTAGCATACTGCATTGAGACATCACAAAATTAAACGTGAGTAGGATAATGCATTGAAACGTCACAAAACTATAAAGGAGTAGTATAAAGTATGAAAACATCAAAGAAACTAAAAATGAGTAGGATAATTCATTAAGACGTCACAAACTAGAAATGAGTAGGATAATACAATGAGATGTCCGCAACATAAAATTGAGTAGGATAAAGCATGGAAATGTCACACAACTAGAAATGATTAGGACAATGCACTGATATGTCACCAAACTAGAAATGAGTAGGATATTGCATTGAGACGTCACAAAACTAGAAATGAGTAGGATAATGCATTGAGACGTCACAAAACTAGAAATGAGTAGGATATTGCATTGGAATGTCACAAAACAAGAAAAGAGTAGGATAATGCATTGAGAAGTCACAAAACTAGAAATGAGTAGAAAAATGCACAGAGACGTCACAAAACTAAAAAATCAATAGGATAATCAATTAAGATGTCACAAAATTAGAAATGAGTATGATAATGCATTGAAATGTCACAAAACTAGAAATGAGTAGGACAATGCATTGAGATGTCACAAAATTAGAAAGGAGTAAGATAATGCATTGAGATGTCACAAAATTAGAAATGAATATGATAATGCATTGAGATGTCACAAAAATAGAAATGAGCAGGATAATGCATTAAGACGTCACAAAACTATAAATGAGCAGGATAATGCACTGAAATGTCATCAAACTATAAATGAGTAGGATAATCCATTGAGATGTCACAAACTAGAAATGAGTAGGATATTTCATTGAGACGTCACGAAACTAGAAATAAGTAGCATACTGCATTGAGACATCACAAAATTAAAAATGAGTAGGATAATGCATTGAAACGTCACAAAACTAAAAATGAGTAGGATATAATGCATTGAAACGTCACAAAACTATAAAATGAGTAGGATAATGTATTGAAACATCAAAGAAACTAAAAAATGAGTAGGATAATTCATTAAGCCGTCACAAACTAGAAATGAGTAGGATAATACAATGAGACGTCCGCAACATAAAATTGAGTAGGATAAAGCATTGAAACGTCACACAACTAGAAATGATTAGGACAATGCACTGATATGTCACCAAACTAGAAATGAGTAGGATATTGCATTGAGACGTCACAAAACTAGAACTGAGTAGTATAATACATTGAGACGTCACAAAACTAGAAATGAGTGGGATAATGCATTAAGATCTCACAAAACTATAAATGAGTAGCATAATGCACTGAAGCGTCACAAAACTAGAAATAAGTAGAATAATGCTTTGAGACGTCACAAAACTAGAAATGAGTAGGATAATGCATTAAGACGTCACGAAACAATGAATGGGTACGATAATGAACTGAAACGTCACAAAACTAGAAATGAGTAGGATAATGCATTGAGACATCACAAAACTAGAAATGAGTAGGGTAATACATTGCCTGAAGACGTAACAAACTAGAAATGCGTAGGATAATACAATGAGACGTCAACAAACTATAAGTGAGTAGGATAAAGAAACATTGAAACGTCATACAACTAGAAATAAGTAGAACAATGCATTAAGATGTCACAAAACTATAAATGAGTAGGATAAAGCATTGAAACGTCATACAACTAGAAATGATAATGCATTGTGACGTCACAAAACTACAAATGAGTAGGATAATGCATTGAGACATCAAAGAAACTAGAAATGAGTAGGATAATGCATTGAAACGTCACAAAACTAGAAAGGAGAAGATAATGCATTGAAACGTCACAAAATTAGAAATGAGTAGGATAGTGCATGAAAACGTCACAAAATTAGAAATGAGTAGGATAGTGCATTGAAACGTCACAAAAGAATAAATGACTAGGATAATGAATTTAGAGGTCACAAAATTAGAAATGAATAGGATAATGCATTGAAACGTCATAAAACTAGAAATGAGTAAGATAATGCATTGAAACGTCATGAAACTAGAAATGAGTAGGATAATGCATTGAAACGTCACTAAACTAGAAATGAGTAGGATAATGCATTGAAACGTCACTAGACTAGAAATGAGTAGGATAATGCATTGAAACGTCACTAAACTAGAAATGAGTAGGATTATGCATTGAAACGTCACTAAACTAGAAATGAGTAAGATAATGCATTGAAACGTCACATAACTAGAAAGGAGTAATATAATTCGCTGCACCTATTAATTTCTTGTCTTTGGTGACATCTTGGTTTGGTCAATCACAAATTAATTTCTCTTCCCTCTTTGGTTACATCTTGGATTGGTAAATCAACTATTAATTTCTTGTCTTTGGTGACATCTTGGTTTGGTCAATCACAAATTAATTTCTCTTCCCTCTTTGGTGACATCTTGGTTTGGTCAATCAAATATTACTTTCTTGTCTTTGGTGACATCTTGGTTTGATCAATCAAATATTAATTTCTTGTTTTTGGTGACATCTTGGTTTGGTCAATCAACTATTAATTTCTTGTTTTTGTGACAATTTGGTCAATCAACTATTAATTTGTCTTTTGTTTTTGGTGACTTGGTTTGGTCAATCAACTATTAATTTCTTGTCTTTGGTCTTGGTTTAATCAACTATTAATTTCTTGTCTTTGGTGACATCTTTGTTTGGTCAATCAACTATTAATTTCTCTTCTGTCTTTGGTGACATCTTGGTTTTTGTGACATCTTTAATCAACTATTAATTTCTTGTTTTTTGGTGAAATCTTTTTGGGTCTTTGACATCTTGGTTTAGTCAATCAACTATTAATTTCTTTTGTCTTTGGTGACATCTTTGTTTGGTCAATCAACTATTAATTTCTCTTCTGTCTTTGGTGACATCTTGGTTTGGTCAATCAACTATTAATTTCTTGTCTTTGGTGACATCTTGGTTTCGTCAATCAACTATTAATTTCTCTTCTGTCTTTGGTGACATCTTGGTTTGGTCAATCAACTATTAATTTCTCTTCTGTCTTTGGTGACATCTTGGTTTCGTCAATCAACTATTAATTTCTTGTCTTTGGTGACATCTTGGTTTCGTCAATCAACTATTAATTTCTCTTCTGTCTTTGGTGACATCTTGGTTTCATCTTGGTTTCAATCAACTATTAATTTCTCTTCTGTCTTTGGTGACATCTTGGTTTGGTCAATCAACTATTAATTTCTTGTCTTTGGTGACGTCTTGGTTTAGTCGATCAGTATTAATTTATTGTCTTTGGTGAAATCTTGGTTTGGTCAATCAACTGTTAATTTCTCTTCCCTCTTTGGTGACATCTTGGTTTGGTCAGTCAATTATTAATTTCTTGTCTTTGGTGACATCTTGGTTTAATCAATCACCTATTAATTTCCTGTCTTTGGCGAAATCTTGGTTTGGTCAATCAACTATTAATTTCTCTTCCCTCTTTGGTGAAATCTTGGTTTGGTCAATCAACTATTAATTTCTCTTCCCTCTTTGGTGACATCTTGGTTTGGTTAATCAACTATTAATTTCTTGTCTTTGGTGACATCGTTTTTTTGGTCAATCAACTATTACTTTCTTATCTTTGGTGACATCTTGGTTTGGTCAATCAACTATTAATTTCTTGTCTTTGGTGACACCTTGGTTTAGTCAATCAACTATTATGTTCTTGTCTTTGGTAACATCTTTGTTTGGTCAATAAACTATTAATTTCTCTTCCCTCTTTGGTGACATCTTGGTTTGTTCAAATCAGCTATTAATTTCTCTTCCTTTTTGTTAAATGTTTACTTCGAGTACACTCGAGCTAATGCATTTCCAGTCGTCTGTTTCTATAGGAAACCTTATTGCACACAAACTTGTTTCAAGAAAACAGACTTGGAACTACTTCAACCGAGTTTTTTTTATAGGAGGTCAAACTTATAACAACTTTAAATAAGTTTATATATGAGAAGAGACCTGTATCTACAGAAAGATTTTCATAAAAAAGCAAACTTCTAGTTATTTTAAGTAACGTTTCTAGAAGAGAGCAGATTAATCCTAGCAATCACTTGACGAGCTTTTTTTGTGATGGGTCTTAGAGAATCCCCACTTTGGATGTGTTATTCTCTTAAAGTCCTGCAGGTCGTTTTCAGTTGCTCCAATCGCACATTTGATGGGTTTCATTGTACTTAAGGCTTCTTTTAGACATCTGAACAGCTCTTTCAGGGTAAACAGATGTACAAAATATGTGCATTTACCAGTAAATAATCAACTAGGCCGTTACATGGTACATGCTGTCCAACAGTCTCGTCACCAGCCCTTCTAAGCGGTACTCTAAACTTCATCGTGGACAAACTCATAATGCTCTCCCATGGTCACGAATGTAGTATAAGGCACATCCCTTTTTCCTAACGGTGATCAGTCAGTAGCCTTTACTTAGGTCGATCTTAGAAAAATATTGTCATCAACAAAATTTTCAAATACGCGGAAAAGCAGGGCTGATGGATGTTGATCGAATACGATGAGTTTGTTAGGTTGCTGATAATCAATGCATTGCAATCTATTCCATCCTTCTTCTTTATCCCAACTAGGGAGGAGGCATACGGTAAAGAACATTTCCTGATAACTCCAAGGTTGCATGGGTTGCAGTTTAGATTTTAACGCATCTTACATTGGGTAGGGCACAGGGTAGGAACGTTTTGACTCCTCCGAGTTGAAATCGATGCGGCGCTCCGTGAATTGACAACGTGGATGTTGGTAGATATGGTCAAGCAAATGCTTGCCTTCCTGTGACATCACAATAGTGTCTCTCGAATTAAGAACTTAGTGAGATCTTTGTTACGTCATGTTCCCAGATAAGCAAGGTCTTCTGCAAGTATTGTGTCGTCGTCGAAATCGTTATCATCGACCCCAGCCACGTCAGTTCCATAGATTGAGTAACGTGCACTGTTACGTTGCTGAAGGCTTGACGGTTATCATCACCACATATAAATGTTAAACCAGCTTGACATGAACCTCCTCTGATCGTCTTATTACTGACGAATTCGTCCACGTCTCTGCCACCGTATCGATACCACCTCCACGAGTATAACCGTGCCGCTGGTATCTATGGCAGCCATGATCACTGTTAGTCCACGTCTCTGCCACCGTATCGATACCACCCTCCACGAGTATGACTGTGCCGCTGGTATCTATGGCAGCTATCATCACTGTTAGTCCACGTCTCTGCCACCGTATCGATACCACCTCCACGAGTATGACTGTGCCGCTGGTATCTATGGCAGCCATCATCACTGTTAGTCCAAGTCTCTGCCACCGTATGGATACCACCTCCACGAGTATAACTGTGCCGCTGGTATCTATGACAGCCATCATCACTGTTAGTTCATGTGTCTGAGGCCGTGTTAATAGTTTGCTGTCTCCCGATGCCACAGACGTTAGGTTCATCTTTCCTGCCCCGTCCCGACGTTTTTATACAACCGAGAAATAAAGTGTTGCAGCAGATTTGAGTCAATTATCCTTATCTTGTTCTGTATCATAAAAGTGTCCTTATCTTGTATTGTATCATAAGAGTGTCCTTATCTTCTTTTGTATCATAAGAGTGTCCTTATCTTGTTTTGTATCATAAAAGTGTCCTTATCTTGTTTTGTATAATAAAAGTGTCCTTATCTTGTTTTGTATCATAAAAGTGTCCTTATCTCGTTTTGTATCATAAAAGTGTCCTTATCTTTTTTTGTATCATAAGAGTGTCCTTATCTTGTTTTGTATCATAAGAGTGCCCTTATCTTGTTTTGTATCATAAAAGTGTCCTTATCTTGTTTTGTATCATAAGAGTGTCCTTATCTTGTTTTGTATCATAAAAGTGTCCTTATCTTGTTTTGTGTCATAAAAGTGTCCTTATCTTCTTCTGTATCATAAAAATGTTCTTATCTTCTTCTGTATCATGAAAGTGTTCTTATCTTCTTCTGTGTCATAAAGGTGTTCTTATCTTCTTCTGTGTCATAAAGGTGTCCTTATCTTGTTCTGTATCATAAAAATCTCCTTATCTTCTTCTGTATCATAAAAGTGTCCTTATCTTCTTCTGTATCATAAAAGTGTCCTTATCTTCTTCTGTATCATAAAAGTGTCCTTATCTTCTTCTGTGTCATAAAAGTGTCCTTATCTTCTTCTGTATCATAAAAGTGTTCTTATCTTCTTCTGTATCATAAAAGTGTCCTTATCTTCTTCTGTATCATAAAAGTGTCCTTATCTTCTTCTGTATCATAAAAGTGTCCTTATCTTCTTCTGTATCATAAAAGTGTCCCTATCGTCTTCTGTATCATAAAAGTGTCCTTATCTTCTTCTGTATCATAAAAGTGTCCTTATCTTCTTCTGTATCATAAAAGTGTTCTTATCTTCTTCTGTATCATAAAAGTGTTCTTATCTTCTTATGTATCATAAAAGTGTCCTTATCTTCTTCTGTATCATAAAAGTGTCCTTATCTTCTTCTGTATCATAAAAGTGTCCTTATCTTCTTCTGTATCATAAAAGTGTCCTTATCTTCTTATGTATCATAAAAGTGTCCTTATCTTCTTCTGTATCATAAAAGTGTCCTTATCTTCTTCTGTATCATAAAAGTGTCCTTATCTTCTTCTGTATCATAAAAGTGTTCTTATCTTCTTCTGTATCTTAAAAGTGTTCTTATCTTCTTCTGTATCATAAAAGTGGTCTTATCTTCTTCTGTATCATAAAAGTGCCCTTATCTTCTTCTGTATCATAAAAGTGTCCTTATCTTCTTCTGTATCATAAAAGTGTCCTTATCTTCTTCTGTATCATAAAAGTGTCTTATCTTCTTCTTTATCATAAAAGTGTCCTTATCTTCTTCTGTATCATGAAAGTGTCCTTATCTTCTTCTGTATCATAAAAGTGTCCTTATCTTCTTCTGTATCATCCCTTGTAGTCGTTGATCCCAATCGTCTATACTGTAAATGGCATTTCCATTGAAAGCATTTTTTCCGTATCAGTTGGTAATAACGCACATACCTTGTCATCAGGATTGAACGTTACAAAGCATATCAAAGATGTGTGGCTTGCAACAAATTTAAACAAACTATCCAAAAGAAAATCACTTGTAACATATTTAAATAAATATTCCATACAAAAGAAAAACTTGAAACAAACAAAAAATCGAAATCGAACTGACTCTAAATAATGTAAACAAAAGTATCTGAAAGAAATGTGATTTTTACAAAATACATGGGAATCCTAAATATTTTAATCAAAGTATCCCAAAAAATGTGACGTGTAAATACGTTCAATAAAGTATCTAAAAGAAACTTAACGTAAAATACATTAAATAAAGTGTCAAAAAGAACATGAAGTGAAAATACATTAAATGAAGTTTCCAAAAGAAACGTGACTTGAAAATAATGTAAAAAAGTCAAAAAAAGAAACGTGACGTGAACATACATTTAAAAACTATTAAAAAACGTGACGTGAAAATAAAGTGTCAAAAAAAAACGTGACGTAAAAATAAAATGTCAAAAAGAAACGTGCCGTAAAATATATTAAAAAAGTAACAAAAAGAAATGTGACATGGACATATTTAAAAAGTATTTAAACAAATGTGACGTAAAAATAAAGTATCACAAAGAAACGGGATGGGAAAAGACATTAAATAAAGTATCAAAAAGAAACGTGACGTGAAAAGACATTAAATCAAGTATCAATAAGAAACGTGAAGTTAAAAGACATTAAATAAAGTGTCCTAAAGAAACGCGAAGTTAAAAGACATTAAATAAAGTATCACAAAGAAACGTGACGTGAAAAGACATTAAATAAAGTTTCCAAAAGAAAAGTGACGGGAAAATACCTTTAAAAAAGTGAACAACAAAATATGACATGAAAATACATTTTTAAAAAGTTTTCAAAAGAAACGTGAAGTGAAAAGACATTAACTCAAGTTTCCAGAAGAAACGTGAAGTGAAAATACGTTAACTCAAGTTTCCAGAAAAAAACGTGAAGTGAAAATACGTTAACTAAAGTGTCCAAAAGAAACGCACCTTATCACTGTCTTTCAAGAAGATGTCATGACAAAGGCATCTTACAAATACTTTGAATTGTAAACACTCTAATTGAAAGCTAATTTGCACAATATCTGAAGATTATGAAAACTCTAATTGAAAGCTAATTTGCACAATATCTGAAGATTATGAAAACTCTAATTGAAAGCTAATTTTATCTATGAACACTCTGATAGAAAGCTTACTTGCAAATACTTTATTTATGAATACACTAATCGAAAGCTAACTTGAAGATATTTTAATTTCTAAAGAGTACCGAATAATTTAATTGATGCAGACCTTCCTCGAAAGCTAACTTGTAGAAACTTTAATTTATGAAGACTCTAATCGAATGTTAACTTGCAAAGGGTTTAATTTATGAAGACTTTAATGAAAAGCTAACTTGCAAATGGTTTAATCTATGAAGATTTTAATCGTATGCTAACTTGCAAATGGTTTAATTTATGAAGACTCTAATCGAATGCAAACTTGCAAATACTTTAATGTAGAAAGACTTTAATCGAATGCTAACTTGTAAATACATTAATTTGTGAAGACTTTAATCGAATGCAAACTTGCAAATGGTTTAATTTATGAGGACTCTCACCGAATGCTAACTTAAAAATGGTTAATGTATCAGAACTCTAACTGAAAGCGAACTTTCAAATACTTTAATTTATAAAGACTTAAATCGAAAGCCTACTTGCAAATACTTTATTGTCTAAAAATGGTGATCGAATGTTAAGTAGCAAATACGTTATTTCATGAACAATGTAATCAAATGGTAACTTGCAAAAACATTACATTATAAAGACTCTAATTGAAAGCCAACCTGTAAATATATTAATTTATAATGACTCCAATCGAATGCTAATCTGCAAATACTTTAAACTCTAAAGATTGTAATCGAAAACTAACTAGCAAATATTTTAAGTTATGAAAATTATACTTAAAAGCTTATTCGCAAATATTTCAATTTATGAATACTCTAATCTAATGGTAACTTACAAATGGTTTCATTTATGCAGACTATAATCGAATGTTAACTTGTGAATACTTTAATGTGTGCAGACTATGATCGAATGTTAACTTGTTAATACTTTAATTTATGCAGACTATAATCGAATGTTAACTTGCGAATACTTTATATTATGCTGACTATAGTCGAATGTTAACTTGTAAATACTCTAATTTAGGCAGACTAAAAATCGAATGTTAGCTTGTGAATACTTTAATTGATGAAGACACTAATCGAATGCTAACTTCCGAATACTCTAATTTATGAATACTTTGGTCGAATGCTAATCTTGCAAATGGTTTAATTTATGAAGACTGTAATCGAATGCCAACTTAAAAACACTTTAATTTATGAAATCTAATCGAATGCTTATCTTGCAAATGGTTTAATTCAGGAAGACACTAATAAAATGCTAACTTGCGAATACTTTAATTTATGAAGACACTAATCGAATGGTAACTTGTGAATATTTTAATTTATGAAGACACAAATCGAATGCTAACTTGCGAATATTTTAACTAATGAAGACACTAATCGAATGTTAACTTGCGAATATTTTAATCTATGAAAACGCTAATCGAAGCCTACCTTGCGAATAATTTAATTTATGCAGACTCTATTCAAAATTAAATTGTGACAACTTTAATTTATGCAGACTATAATCGAATGTTAACTTGTGAATACTTTAATTTATGAGGACTATAATCGAATGTTAACTTGCAATTCTTTAATTTATGAAGACGCTAATCGAATGCTAACTTCCGAATACTCTAATTTATGAATACTTTCGTCGAATACTAATCTTGCAAATGGTTTAATTTATGAAGACTGTAATCGAATGCCGACTTACGAACACTTTAATTTATGAAAACTAATCGAATGCTAATCTTGCAAATAGTTTAATTCATGAAGACACTAATAAAATGCTAACTTGCGAATACTTTAATTTATGAAGACACTAATCGAATGGTAACTTGTGAATATTTTAATTTATGAAGACACTAATCGAATGTTAACTTGCGAATATTTTAATCTATGAAAACGCTAATCGAATGCTACCTTGCGAATAATTTAATTTATGCAGACTCTATTCGAAATTAAATTGTGACTACTTTAATTTATGCAGATGTTAACTTGTGAATACTTTAATTTATGTGGACTATAATCGAATGTTAACTTACGAATACTTTAATTTATGAAGACGCTAATCGAATGCTAACTTGTGAATACTTTAATTTATGAAGACACTAATCGAATGCTAACTTGCAAATAATTTAATTTATGAAGACACTAATCGAATGCTCAATTGCAAATAATTTAATTCATGAAGACTATAATCGAATGTTAACTTGCGAATACTTTAATTTATGAAGACTCTAATTCGAATGCTAACCTTGTAACTGGTTTAATTTATGAAGACAATAGTCGAATGCTCACTTTAAAACACATTAACGTATGATGACACTAATCGAATGCTAACTTGCAAATACTTTAATTTATGAAAACTCTAATCGAATTTTAACTTGCAAATGGTTTGATATATGAGACTAAAATTGAGTGTTAACTTACGAATCCTTTAATTTATGAAGACTCTAATCGAGTGCTAATCTTGCAATGTTTTTAATTCTTGAAGACACTAATCGAATGCCAACTTGTGAATACTTTAAATTATGAAGACTCTACTCCAATGATAACTTGCAAAAGGTTTAATTTATGAAGACTCTAATCGAATGCTAATCTTGCAAATGATTTAATTTATGAACTCCTAATCGAATGCTCACTTGCAAATACTTTAATTTATAAAGACACTAATCAAATTCTAACTTGCGAAGACTTTAATTTTTGAAGACGCTAATCGAATGCTAACTCGGAAAGAATTTAATTTATGAGACCATAATCGAATGTTAGTCTTGCAAATAGTTTAATTTATAAAGACTCTAATTGAAAGCTAACTAGTAAATACTTTAATTTATAAACAGTTTAATTGAATGCTAACTTCTAAATACTTTAATTTATGAAGACTTTAATTGAAAGCTAACTTGCAAATACTTTAATTTATAAAGACTCTAATTAAAACTAACTTGCAAAACATGATTTAATGAAGACTGTAATCGAATGCTAACCTGCACATACTTTAAATTCTGAAGATTGTAATCGAATGCTAACTTGTGAATAGTTTAATTTATGCACACTAAAATCGAATGTTAACTTGCGAATACTCTCATTTATGCAGACTATAATCAAATGTTAACTTGTGAATACTTTAATTTATGCAAGCTATAATCGAATGTTAACTTGCGAATACTTTAATTTATGCAGACTATAATCGAATGTTGACTAATCGAATGCTAACTTGCGAATACTTTAATTTATGAAGACACTAATCAAATGCTAATTTGCGAATATTTTAATTTAGGAAGACAATAATCGAATGCTAACTTGCAAATACTTCAATTGATGAAGACACTAATCGAATGCTAACTTGCGAATACTTCACTTGATGAAAACACTAATCGAATGCTAACTTGCGAATATTTTAATTTATGAAGACACTAATCAAATGCTAATTTGTGAATACTTTAATTTATGAAGACACTAATCAAATGCTAACTATCTAATACTTTAATTGATGAAGACACTAATCAAATGCTAACTATCTAATACTTTAATTGATGAAGACAGTAATCAACGCTAACAATCTAATACTTTAATTCATGAAGACACTAATCGAATGTTAACTATCTAATACTTTAATTCATGAAGACACTAATCGAATGCTAACTATCTAATACTTTAATTAATGAAGACACTAATCGAATGCTAACTATCTAATACTTTAATTCATGAAGACAGTAATCAATGCTAACTATCTAATACTTTAATTCATGCAGACATTAATCGAATGCTAACTATCTAATACTTTAATTCATGAAGATAATAATATAATGCTAACTATCTAATACTTTAATTCATGAAGACACTAATCGAATGCAAAACTATCTAATACTTTAATTGATGAAGACACTAATCGAATGCTAACTATCTAATACTTTAATTCATGAAGACACTAATCTAATGCTACCTATCTAATACTTTAATTCATGAAGACACTACTCGAATGCTAACTTGCGAATAATTCAATTGATGAAGACACTAATCGAATGCTAACTTGCGAATATTTTTAATTTATGAAGACACTAATCAAATGCTAACTTTCGAATGCTTTAATTGATGAAGACACTAATCGAATGCTAACTATCTAATACTTTAATTCATGCAGACACTAATCGAATGCTAACTATCTAATACTTTAATTCACGAAGACACTAATGGAATGCTAACTATCTAATACTTTAATTGATGAAGACACTACTCGAATGCTAACTATCTAATACTTTAATTCACGAAGACACTAATGGAATGCTAATTATCTAATACTTTAATTCATGAAGACACTAATCGAATGATAACTTGCGAATGCTTTAATTGATGAAGACACTAATCGAATGCTAACTATCTAATACTTTAATTCATGAAGACACTAATCGAATGCTAACTATCTAATACTGTAATTCATGAAGACACTAATCGAATGCTAACTATCTAATACTTAAATTAATGAAGACACTAATCGAATGCTAACTATCTAATACTTTAATTGATGAAGACACTAATCGAATGCTAACTATCTAATACTGTAATTGATGAAGACACTAATCGAATGCCAACTATCTAATACTTTAATTCATGAAGACACTAATCGGATGCTAACTAACTAATACTTTAATTCATCAAGACACTAAACGAATGCTAACTTGCAAATACCTTAATTGATAAAGACACTAATCAAATGCTAACTATCTAATACTTTAATTCATGAAGACACTAATCGAATGCTAACTTTCGAATATTTTAATTCATGAAGACACTAATTGAATGCTAACTGTCTAATACTTTAATTGATAAAGACACTAATCGAATGCTAACTATCTAATACTACAATTCATGAAGACACTAATCGAATGCTAACTACCTAATACTTTAATTCATGAAGACACTAATCAAATGCTAATTATCTAATACTTTAATTGATGAAAACACTAATCGAATGCTAACAATCTAATACTTTAATTGATGAAGACACTAATCGAATGCTAACTATGTAATACTTTAATTCATGAAGACATTAATCGAATGCTAACTATCTAATACTTTAATTGATGAAGACACTAATCGAATGCTTACTATCTAATACTTTAATTGATGAAGACACTAATCGAATGATAACTATCTAATACTTTAATTCATGAAGACACCAATCGAATGCTAACTATCTAATACTTTAATTCATGAATACAATAATCAAATGCTAATTTGCGAATATTTTATTTAGGAAGCCACTAATTGAATGCTAACTTGCGAATACTTCAATTGATGAAGACACTAATCGAATGCTAACTTGCGAATACTTAAATTGATGAAGACACTAATCGAATGCTAACTATCTAATACTTTAATTTATGAAGACACTAATCAAATGTTAATTTGCGAATATTTTAATTTAGGAAGACACTAATCGAATGCTTACTTGCGAGTACTTCAATTCATGAAGACACTAATCGATGCTAACTTGCGAATACTTCAATTAATGAAGACACTAATCAAATGCTCATTTGCGAATATTTTGATTCATGAAGACACTAATTAAATGCTAACTTACGAATACTTCAATTCATGTAGACACTAATCGAATGCTAACTTGCGAATACATCAATTAATGAAGACACTAATCAAAATCCTAATTTGCGAATATTTCAATTTAGGAAGACACTAATCGAATGCTAACTTGCGGATACTTCAATTGATGAAGACACTAATCGAATGCTAACTTGCGAATAGTTCAATTGATGAAGACACTAAGCGAGTGCTAACTTGCGAATACTTCAATTGATGAAGACACTAATCAAGTGCTAACTATCTAATACTTTAACTCATGAAGACACTAATCGAATGCTAACTATCTAATACTTTAATTGATGGAGACACTAATCGAATGCTAACTATCTAATAATTTAATTCATGAAGACACTAATCCAATGCTAACTCTCTAATACTTTAATTGATGAAGACACTAATCGAATGCTAACTATCTAATACTTTAATTGATGAAGACACTAATCGAATGATAACTATCTAATACTTTAATTCATGAAGACACCAATTGAATGCTAACTATCTAATACTTTAATTCATGAAGACACTAATCAAATGCTAATTTGTGAATATTTTAATTTAGGAAGCCACTAATTGAATGCTAACTTGCGAATACTTCAATTGATGAAGACACTAATCGAATGCTAACTTGCGAATACTTATATTGATGAAAACACTGATCGAATGCTAACTATCTAATACTTTAATTTATGAAGACACTAATCAAATGCTTATTTGCGAATATTTTAATTTAGGAAGACACTAATCGAATGCTAACTTGCAAATGTTTTAATTTACGAAGACACTAATCAAATGCTAACTTGCGAATATTTTAATTTACGAAGACACTAGTCGAATGCTAACTTGCGAATACTTCAATTGATGAAGACACTAATCGAATGATAACTTGCTAATACTTCAATTGATGAAGACACTAATCAAATGTTAAGTTGCGAATATTTTAATTTACGAAGACACTAATCAAATGCTAACTTGCGAATATTTTAATTTACGAAGACACTAATCAAATGCTAACTTGCGAATATTTTAATTTACGAAGACACTAATCAAATGCTAACTTTCTAATACTTTAATTGATGGAAACTCTAATCGAATGCTAACTATCCAATATTTTAATTCATGAAGACACTAATCGAATGCTAACTATCTGATACTTTAATTCTTGAAGACACTAATCGAATGCTAATTTGGGAATACTTTAATTGATGGAAACTCGAATCGAATGCTAACTTGCAAATAATTTAATTTATGAAGACTATAATCGAATGTTATCTTGCAAATGGTTTAATTGATGAAGACACGAATCGAATGCTAACTTGCGTATACTTTTATTTATGCTAATTATAATCGAATGCTAATTTGCGAATATTTTAATTTGTGCAAACTCTAATCGAATGTTAAGTTGCCAATGCTTTAATTTATGCAGACTATAATCGAATGCTCACTTGTGAGTACTTTAATTTATGAAAACTTAATCGAATGTGAACTTGCAAATAATTTAATTTTTGAAAAATTGTCTTTCTTTCTTTCTTTATCAGCTCCTATTCTACCTTCCGGTGTATGGGTTTTAGATGCCCGAAATGATCTTCCTCCAGGTTGCCCTAACTTCCTCTGTAGCGATAGTTCTTTTGCTCACGTAATCTATCCTATCCTCTGGTCTCTTTGTTTGCCAGTATTTCTCCCAGGCATCTTTCTTTTCTTTGATTTTAGTCTTGACATTCTCATTCCACCATCTCAATTTATGGAGGCTCCCCTCGAAACGTAACTTGCAAATACTTTTATTTATGAAAATGCTAAGCAAAAAGCTAACTCGCACATATTTAAATTCACGAAGACTCTAATCGAAAGCAAACTTGTAGTTGCTTTAATTTATGAAGACTCTAATCGAAAGCAAACTTGTAAATGCTTTAATTTATGAAGACCCTAATCGAAAGCAAACTAGCAAATGCCTTAATTTAAGAATATAATCGAAAGCTAACTTGTAAATGCTTTAATTTATGAAGATTCTCATTGTAAAAAACCCCCATCTTAACCGACTTTTCGGTGGCAACAATTTTGATATTTCACCTCTAAATGAAAGTTAGTTTGAAAATACCTTGAAAAGGGATTGTTATAGAAACGTGATTTGTACCTAGTTTTAAGATTATAATAGAAAATTCAACCACGATTGTTTTCAGTATCTGAATTATATACCCTACATCAGTGTCCACATCAAAATGAACTGTAATAATATAGCTTTAATAATAATTTTTTTAAACTTACTCTTTATTTAGACCTGTTTGTTTAAATGGTAAGTAAATTTACAAGAAGTTTAAAATCCTAAAGGCAGTGAGATATATAAGAGTATGCTGTCATGTCACTAAGCAATCTTAAACATTACCGTCACAGTGCTCATCTGTCCTGTTGGCGTCTGACATGGCAAGCGTCTCTTCGTCTCTCAACTCTTCCCTATAATTTCACTTAGCTTACGTCGTGTCCAAAAGGTTGTGCGGAACAACTGTAATGTTTCAAATACAAAGCATAGAGAAAATCAATAACAGCAGCCATATCAACGATGGATAGGTTACATTTATAGCATTATGTTTCTTGTAGAAAGGATAGGCTACATTTATAGGATTATGTTTCTTGTAGAAAGGATAGGCTACATTTATAGGATTATGTTTCTTGTAGAAAGGATAGGCTACATTTATAGGATTATGTTTCTTGTAGAAAGGACTAGTAGAAAGGATAGGTTACATTTATAGCATTATGTTTCTTGTAGAAAGAATAGGCTACATTTATAAGATTCTATTTCTTGTAGAAAGGATAGGCTACATTTATAGGATTATGTTTCTTGTAGAAAGGATAGGCTACATTTACAGGATTATGTTTCTTGTAGAAAGGATAGGCTACATTTATAGGATTATGTTTCTTGTAGAAAGGATAGGCTACATTTATAGGATTATGTTTCTCGTAGAAAGGATAGGTTACATTTATAGCATTATGTTTCTTGTAGAAAGAATAGGCTACATTTATAAGATTCTGTTTCTTGTAGAAAGGATAGGCTACATTTATAGGATTATGTTTCTTGTAGAAAGGATAGGTTACATTTACAGCATTATGTTTCTTGTAGAAAGGATAGGCTTCATTTATAGGATTATGTTTCTTGTAGAAAGGATAGGCTACATTTATAGGATGACGTTTCTTGTAGAAAGGATAGGCTACATTTATAGGATTATGTTTCTTGTAGAAAGGATAGGCTACATTTATAGGATTATGTTTTTTGTAGAAAGGATAGGCTACATTTATAGCATTATGTTTCTTGTAGAAAGGATAGGCTACATTTATAGGATTATGTTTCTTGTAGAAAGGATAGGCTACATTTATAGGATTATGTTTCTTGTAGAAAGGACAGGCTACATTTATAGGATTATGTTTCTTGTAGAAAGGATAGGCTACATTTATAGGATTATGTTTCTTTGTAGAAATGATAGGCTACATTTATAGGATTATGTTTCTTGTAGAAATGATAGGCTACATTTATAGGATTATGTTTCTTGTAGAAATGATAGACTACATTTATAGGATTATGTTTCTTGTAGAAAGGATAGACTATATTTATAGGATTATGTTTCTTGTAGAAAGGATAGGCTATATTTATAAGATTATGTTTCTTGTAGAAAGGATAGGCTACATTTATAAGATTATGTTTCTTGTAGAAAGGACAAGCTACATTCATAAGATTATGTTTCTTGTAGAAAGGACAAGCTACATTCATAAGATTATGTTTCTTGTAGAAAGGATAGGCTACATTTATAAGATTATGTTTCGTGTAGAAAGGACAAGCTACATTTATAAGATTATGTTTTTTGTAGAAAGGATAGGCTATATTGATAGGATTATGTTTCTTGTAGAAAGGATAGGCTATATTTATAAGACTCTGTCTTGTAGAAGAGACAGGCTATATTTATAGGATTATGTTTCTTGTAGAAATGATTGGTTATATTTATCAGACTCTTTCTTGTAGAAAGGACAGGCTATATTTATAAGACTATGTTTCTTGTAGAAAGGATAGGCTATATTGATAGCATTATGTTTCTTGTAGAAAGGATAGTAATATTTATAAGACTATGTTTCTAGAATCTAATTCTAAGTATTACCTCAGGCATCATACAATATGATGTCAGAAGAAAAACAGAAAGGAGAAAAAAAGAAAGAAAATGACAGTGATGATAAGAAACGTAGTAGATAGGGGGTGTAATGAAATTGCGAGAGTGGAAGATTCAGATCTAGAGAGAGAAAGGGAGAGAGAGAGAGAGAGAGAGAGAGAGAGAGAGAGAGAGAGAGAGAGAGAGAGAGAGAGAGAGAGAGAGAGAGAGAGAGAGAGAGAGAGAGAGAGATAGAGAGCAGAGAGAGAGAGAGCAGAGAGAGAGAGAGACAGAGAGAGAGAGAGAGAGAGAGAGAGAGAGAGAGAGAGAGAGAGAGAGAGAGAGAGAGAGAGAGAGAGAGAGAGAGAGAGAGAGAGAGAGAGAGAGAGAGAGAGAGAGAGAGAGAGAGAGAGAGAGAGAAAGAGAAAGAAAAAAAGACGAGAGAGAGAAAGAGAGAAAGGAAAGACAGGGAAGAAAGAAAAAGGAGAGAGAGACGTGTGAGTATGGGAAACAAGAACGAAAAAATAGAATAAATGTAAGACTAGATCTATATTTCACTTGGTCTAGAAAGAAGAAATGATGGGGAATGAATGAAAGGAAGTACCAATCAAGGCGAAAATGTACACTGAAGGTGCGAAATGTATATAAATTACAAATGTATCGATGCAATAAGGGAACAGAGTAAACCACTGATATGAAATCTCAAAAATGCCAGTTAGGACTAGCTGATGCTTTCCAAGTTATCAAAGTCTTAAGTATTTTATCCTTGGTCATAAAATAGGTCTATTCCGTAATGGTAAGAAACCGTGCGCAAAGTTGCTTCTGGTAAATGGCGAAATATGGCAGTAAGTGACAACTGCACTAATAAAGACAGAATAAACACGTGATGTTTCGGTATAACCCTTCGTCAGACAACAAACGAGAACTATTTAAAATCTAGATCTAAGTATTACCTCAGGCATCATACAATGCGATGTCAGAAGAAAAACAGAAAGGAGAAAGAAAGAAAGAAAAAGACAGTGATGATAAGAAACGTAAAACTTTGAAAGCTTGTTATAGGACTATGTTCATATCAATTATAGAACATCTTTAAATCTATCTAGTTATATGTTGATATCAATTATAGAACATCTTTACATCTATCTAGTTATATGTTGATATCAATTATAGAACATCTTTACATCTATCTAGTTATATGTTGATATCAATTATAGAACATCTTTAAAACTATCTAGTTATATGTTGATATCAATCCTAGAACATATTTACATCTATCTAGTTATATGTTGATATCAATCATAGAACATCTTTATATCTATCTAGTTATATGTTGATATCAACCATAGAACATCTTTACATCTATCTAGTTATATCATTCATATATTCAGCCAATGATATCAAAAACAAACATTTATTCAATCATATCACTTTTAAGCATGGATTCAATTATATCACACTCAATCATTCATTCAGTCATAGCACATTCGAACATGTATGCCATTATGTCACATTCAAACAGAAATCCAGTCATATTACATGCAGATATTTATTCAATCATATCACATTCACATATTCATCTAAATTTTTTTACATTTAAGTATTCATTGATTATTATGACATTCAAACGTTTACTCAATCATATCACGGCTAGACATTGATCCTATCATATCACAATCAAACATTCATCTAATCACATGAAGTTCAATTATCTATTCAACCATATCTTCAATCATAGGACATAAACACATGCCCTTCATCAATAAATCGTGACCTCAAGGTTTTGTATGGATATCCGCATGCATTAATTTTACCTGCTTCTCAGAAGGTCTTGAAGTGAACACGCTAACAACGAGTGCCACCACAGCCGTCATTATGGTGATGAACATGGAAAAGTACATATAGTGGAAGTCTTTCAGAATTGGTGGTTCTGGAAACTGTCAAAAAGCCTAATATTCCTCTCCCTTCAGAATCAGTTTGCTGAAAAGTCTAACGATTCCTGTAGTCAACGCCAGCATCAGAGCCCAAAATGCTCCCTATAGAGACAGACACA
>JAXRKP010002973.1:0-29059 GCA_037039925.1 Doris montereyensis | reverse complement strand
CCCCCCCCCCCCCCCCAACAAATAAAAAAAAACCAACAGTGTTCGACACAATCTGACGGAGCAAATCAAAATCATCAAAAACATGAGAGCAAATCCATATTTGTCAGGGCAGTTGGCAGGTCTGAAGACATATAAAAACCTGCAGAGGAGCAGGCGGGTAGGTGTTTTTGATCTATGACTAAAAGATGCCGTACCTGAATGGAGCCGAGGATGATCACTGCCACAGCAATGTAAATCAGGTTCTTCCTGAATTCATCATTCAGCTTGTCCAGGCAACCCTTTGGGGTAAAACGGAGAAAAGAAATAAGAATCACTGAAATCAACACATATATACATGTATATATGTTTCTATGATTTATATTCTAATATAATTGTTGTGTAAAATTTACAGCTAGTACATTTCAATTTTTCTTTTTGATATCCATGCATAGCTGCTGACTTTTTTCAACCTGACAAACAAACTGACCACAAAACTAATTCTACCTTGCATGGCGGCCACACAAACTAATTCTACCTTGCATGGTGACCACACAAACTAATTCTACCTTGCATGGCCGCCATACAAACAAATTTTACCTTGCATGGTGACCACACAAAACTAATTCTACTTGCATGGTGCCACACAAACTAATTTTACCTTGCATGGTGACCACACAAACTAATTCTACCTTGCATGGTGACCACACAAACTAATTCTACCTTGCATGGCGACCACACAAACTAATTCTAGCTTGCATGGCCACCACACAAACTAATTCTACCTTGCATGGCTACCACACAAACTAATTCTACCTGCATGGTGACCACACAAACTAATTCTACCTTGCATGGTGACCACACAAACTAATTCTATCTTGCATGGTGACCACACAAACTAATTCCACCTGCATGATGGTGACCACACAAACTAATTCTACCTTGCATGGCGTCCGTAACATTCCAGAGAACATTGATAATTTAATCTAAATCAAGCCCCTTTGAAGGCAAATAACAAAAACTCTGCCGTTCGTGGGCCTTTCTGTTGAAAGAACAAGACTGTTTTGTGAACTCAGAATGGCAGCTTTGACTTTCACCTCTCTCTCTGAGTCTCTGCCGTTTTTGAAAAATTACAATTAAACATCATCATGTATTACATACACATACTATTCAAGGCAAATACAGACTTATGGACTGGAAGCCAAAAAAAATGTACCCGATACGTTGATTACATACTAGTTGGCAGCTATGCCCAGGTATTAAAGGTTACAGCTCGAAACTAAGCATGATAAAGGCTGAATATTTAATTTCATGACTTGTATTTAAAATCAAATGAAATTCTGATAACGTGGGATAAATAAAAGAACCACTTTTTATCTACACTTCATTGTTGTTAATATATATATATAGCCCTAAAGCAAACATAATAGTACATAGTACATACGAAGAGCCGGTATCAACTTGAAGGCTTACCCTTCCTTCCTACGATGTCATCTAAGATAATAATACGGCACACTAGCATACCTCAGTGAAGATAATATGGTTATCAATTTTCCCAGAGCATGTATCATTGTGCCTGCAACAGGAGGAAGTTGGGACTGTGCCGTTGTGGTCAACGCTCCAAGAGGTGGATGTCAGCTAGTCTGAGCGTTGTGGACGCCACAGCAGTGAAACTAAGAAGAAAAGAAAATTGTCAGTAAATACATAGTGAGTTCTTACACAAAGGAGCCACAGTGGAATGAAGTCAAAAGCGATATGTGACAATAAAAGCGACATTTCGGGTATAATCCTTCTCAGACAAACCAGAAATATCAACACACTTGTATACAGGCACCACACAGTGCGTTGCAGAAGGAAAAACCAAAAAGAGAGATTATATACAAAGAGGCATTAAACACAGATAAATACCATCAGTAACAAAAGGAGATATATATGGCAATGTCAACTGTCTATGTAGCTGTATGTAAATAGCAACAGAGGAGTGAAGTCAAAAGTGATTATACGTCATGTGTTTATTTCATCTTACCCGGTGGAGTCGACGCTGTCACATCAGAAGGAGAACAGAAAGTGAAAACGAAAAAGAGAGGGCAGTGGAAGAATCAAGAAAAGAGCTTGATATTTAGAATTTACCCTAGCCCACAAAATGTGACCATCTCAGGGAGAATTGTGAAGAAACAAGTAAGATGACAAACATGTGCATATGCTGTGTAAATAAATTTATCATCATCTTTATCTACAAGGGCTTATTATCTTCTATCATCCCAATAGAGTCTGAAGGTCGTCAGCTTCTCTTTTTTTATTGACTGTACCTAGTTGTTATAAATCAACTCTTTCAGAAAAAAATTTGTATTGTATTGCATACTGCATCTAAATTATAGAATGAGTAATATCTTTTAGCACTAACATCTGTCGCGTCTTTTGGCACTTCAAAATAAAATATCTTTCAGCACTAACATCTGTACGTCTTTAGGCACTTCAAAATAACATATCTTTTAGCACTAACATCTGCACGTCTTCAGGCACATTAAAATAAAATATCTTTTAGCACTAACATTTATGCGTCTTTTGGCACTTCAAAATAAAATATCTTTTAGCACTAACATCTGTACGTCTTCAAGCACTTCAAAATAAAATATCTTTTAGCACTAACATCTGTACATCTTTAGGCACATTAAAATAAAATATCTTTTAGCACTAACATTTGCACGTCTTCAGGCACTTCAAAATAACATATCTTTTAGCACTAACATCTGTACGTCTTTTGGGCACTTCAAAATAAAATATCTTTTAGCACTAACATCTGTACGTCTTCAAGCATTTCAAAATAAAATATCTTTTAGCACTAACATCTGCACGTCTTTAGACACATTAAAATAAAATATCTTTATACTAACATTTGTAAGTCTTCAGGCACTTCAAAATAACATATCTTTTAGCACTAACATCTGTACGTCTTTACGGCACTTCAAAATAAAATATCTTTTAGCACTAACATCTGTACGCCTTCAAGCACTTCAAAATAACATATCTTTTAGCACTAACATCTATATGTCTTTAAGCACATCAAAATAACATTTCTTTTAGTATTAACATCTGTACATCTTAAGGCACTTCAAAATAACATATCTTTTTAGCACTAACATCTGTACGTTTTTAGGCACTTCAAAATAAAATATCTTTTAGCACTAACATCTGTACATCTTTAGGCACATCAAAATAATTATCTTTTAGCACTAAATCTGTACGTCTTCAGGCACTTCAAAATAAAATATCTTTTAGCACTAACATCTTTACGTCTTTAGGCACTTCAAAATAAAATATATTTAGATAGAATTGTTTTGGCAAGCTTCTTAAGCCATTTAATTTGCTTTATAATGCATTTTCCTCAAACGGAATTGACATCTTTGTCTCGCATGAGTTGCCTTTTACGCCATGTCCTATTTGTTTTTTCCATGAGTTATTCATTAGTTGTCAGTAAGTATGCTGCTTCGTATGAACGGTGTAGATGCTTTTTGATATTATAAAGCGCTGAATACTTTGAGTGACGATTAGGATGAAAATAAGGGAGAATAAATAGGAGCAGATGGAAAAAGTAAGATGGAAAGTAAAGAGCAACAGAAAGATGTGCAAAGTTAAAAGACAAAAACAAGGTGTGGAAAATAAAAAGGAAAAAGAAAGCTATGGAAAAAAAGGAAAAGAAAGGTGTGGAAAGTAAAAAAAAAAAAAAAAAAAGTGTGAAAGTAAAAAGGAACATGAAAGTGTGGAAAGCAAAACGGAAAATAGGCACGGAAAGCAAAAAAGAAGACACGAAAAGTAAAATGGAAAAGAAAGGTGTGGAAAGCAAAAGGAAAAGCAAGGAATGAATTTAAAGTAAAAAAAGAAAAAGTAAATTGTGGAAAGCAAAAAAGAAATGAAAGGTGTGGAAAGTATAAAGAAAAGTGAGGAGTGGAAATGAAAAAGGAAAAGCAATTGAGATCTGGTTCTCATGACAAGAAAACTCTCCCCCGGCCTAGATCTAGTATCTACAAACGGAAGAAGAAATAATTGTCTGTGGTAGACCTAAACCTACCGTATAAAATCACAGAGACGCACAATATAGAAGAACATTCACACTGTAGTTCCAAATCAAAGGTAGTTTCAGCAGTTTGAAATTATTCAAAGAAATAATGATTAGACATAATTTCAACACTGTCCTGAAATAACATAAACAAAATAACGAATATCGTGTGATCTCGATCTAGTATCGACCATACTATATAAATTATACCGAATCAACAAGGAATATGAGCTTTGTACAATTTTAAATGCACACAGTCAAAATTTTCTATCCTTATGAGCCAGACTTTTGGGGGAAATAATTTGTCATTTCAGGATGTTGGGAGAGGGGCTTTTAAAATCAGAATTTTCCTGATAATTTCTGGAAAGTTGGCAGGTCTGTCGTCAAAGAGTGTTAGGTCACAAGCATCAAAGCTGTGCACCTTCATGACAATGCTTACCTCTCTCTGCAGGTAGTCAATCTGATCTTTGTAGGAGGTGACATTGTAGTTATCAACTGCATCTTGCAAGTCATCCTTGAGAACACCTTCAACCTATATATGCCATGGAATTGGAAAAGCAAAACATGAATGAAACTCAAAGATCCATTCTTATTACCAACACAGTACTTTAATGAGATGAACTAGAGGCACTTATCAGTAGCGTTACGGCGCTGGTGCATCCCAGTTTTAATAGCATGAAGTGAAAACAAGTGATAAATCACCCCCTGGCCAGGACACTAGTCTGATGCAGACTTTTATTCCCAAGCTAGTACTCATACCATTTACACCTGGGTAGAGTTGGGAAGATACATGCTAGTGTCTTTCAAAGAACAAAACGTCAGAACTAGCTTTGCAGGAAATTCAAACTCGGGACCTCATGATCCTCAGTCCTTAAGCAATCATCTGCTTAAAACCTAAAGTAAAATTTAACCCCAGTTTCCCCCCCCTCCAAAAACCCCAAAACAACAACACATGAAGTGCATTTTGCTATGCCTACAACTGACCAATAGCATTTTTCCTGTCTACCATATCGTGTAATAATCTATGAAATTGAAAGGAAAAATAGCAACATGAAAAAGATGTAAAAATGGAAGTAAAAAAAGAAGGATCTGCCAGCAGCAGCCACCAACTACATGTACCAGTACCAATTTCATAATCAGTGATCTCCAGGTAAGTAGTGCAAGTGTAGGATATCAAAGATTAAATAGAACAAACGAGAGACCACTGGTAGCACTTGCTACCGACCAGCAGTGACTGGAGTCTAAATGGAGTAGCAAATAGTCATGTCATCTCACACAAATGCAATCAACCATTAACCACTCACAATGGCAATTATGTGACAAATAAAGTAAAAAGCAAGGACTTTATGGTCCATAGAGCCAGCATATCAATTTCACACTGGCATGAAGCAGAGTAAGTGATAATAATCACTCCTGAACAGGATACAAGTTTGCCGCAGGTTTTTACTCCCAAGCTAGTGCTCGTACCCATTTGCGCCTGGGTCACGTAGAAAAAAATGTGTTACATGTCTTTCTACAAAACACAACGGCGGGCCTAACTTTGCTAGGATTCGAATCCGGGACCTCGTGATCCTAAGTCCAGTAACCTAGCCACTCTAACACCGATTACCACTGTGTATGTGAGAACTCCTTCATTATTACTGTTCTATATCCCGTTAAGTCATCATGAACTAATTAAGTGCCTTCCTGCACAGCGTTGTTGATCATTCCCTTCAACATGTCACATTAGTCACAATCTCTCATCAGTCTTTATCAAACTAATTATACTATCAAGGATCCTTTCTCATTGTTTGCCTCTTTACTGCCTTTCCTTTAAATTTGCCAACTGTCACTAGATGTTCGAATTTCTTTATAACGATATTTCCATAATGTCATTTGTCTTTTCCTGATTTTATGCATTGTGATCTTTTTGGTTCAGCTTCATCCAGAACATTTGACTTTAGTCCATAGTGTGTAAAAAGTCAACATAGAGTTTCTCCTACACTTTTCTAAGATTTCAATTAGACATAAATTTCTTTTGGAATATAAAATTGCCAATATTTATCCCATTTTCAATGAGAGATCAACAAAACATCTGTCTGACTTTTTATTGTGTTGATCCTTAAAAAAGAAAACAATAGTATAATGGTGAGCCTCATTTGTCTTGCTTTATGATTATAGAGATTCATTTATACTTTGAACTTTATTTTGATAAATTCAGGGATAACAGCCCTAATGCGGAACCTTGGACGACAAAGACTAGGAAAGAACAGAGATTGGTGGCCATCCACAAAATCATATGCCGACAGGATTACATCAATTACTGCCAAAAGCTCTAGACATACAACTTAACACGCGCCCACAGAGAAATCTAAACTCAAGAAATATAAAAATGCTATCGTTCTCGACAGACATGTTTACTACAAAAAAAGATAATTTTTTTCGACATGTGATGCATGACCCACAATATTTTGGTTGAGAGGCTGATATCTTGCCTCTGGACCAACGAATCCTCTTCAATATTTTATAGATGTGGTTGACAAAACTCAGGTTTTAAGATTTAAATTTGATTTCTTTGACCCACATCCACATTTAAGATGCTCCCAGAGTTTGGATAGGATTTTTATTTTGCCTGAACTGCCTTGTAACCAGCCAAGGCATCTTTAACATGCATGGTGTGTTGTGGTCTGCAAATGTTGACAAATATTACTCACACAGAACTTTTTAAACCTTACTTTATTTTTACCACATCCACAACTAAGGTGATCTCGACGGTTTGGGTAGAATTAAATTTTTTTACTCGAAAACAATCAAGAAAATTGGTGAACCATCTGGGCTTGAACCGACGACCTTTTGGTTGAGAGGCCGACACCTTCAGAACCGTTTTCAGTGACATTTTTGATGTGCACAGGCAAGACATTGATTTGCACACACACATGAGCTGGACCCGAAAATCAGCCCTGTGAGGCTTAAAATAAACTATGTTTCAATAGTGATCATTTTTTTTTAAATTTTGTTTGCTATATCTATCTTTTTATCTTTCCTCTCATGGTCTTATAGTTAAAATAGGTCAGGTTCAAGTTGCTCCTCTGCTATACATGCACCGTACATACCTTGCTTCTATAAATATATCCCAATGTTCCAGCACAAACTTCACCGACAAAGACCACCAGAACCAGGCAGAAAAACTGAATGGAAAAAAAAAACATGACAAAAAAAAATGTCATCAAGAAAAACAAACATAATTTCAAAATCTATTGTAGCATTAAGAGCAAGCATAAATTTGTATCATACTATAATGGAAATAAGGTCAATCTTGTAATCATGAAAGGCTTTTAAACCAAATCCCCATGATTTCTACAAATTATTAGAACAAGTACAAAATGTATAACGGGTGGAAGTGGGCATAGTCAAAATCACTAGGGAAAGTATTTTATCAACACATAAAAATTCTTCTTCAAGAGACCTGGACATGTCAACTAAAGAAACATTCACCATTTTTTTTTCACACCTGAGGAAAATTGATAGCTAAGAATGGACAGCTTTGAATTTGTGTTTATCCATGTTCAATCAATGGGTAGACTGGTAAGTATAAATGATCGTCTTCACATTATTTACATTACTCAGTTACAATACAATGTAATAGCTTTGTTATTCAGGATATTGCTGATGATCAATTTGTTTTAATTTGAGCAATTTCATGACAAACAAAAAACAACTTCAAAACAACATATTACCCTAGATAAGAAAGCCTTTGAAATAATGGATAAAGCGATATATTTTTGAAGGGGCGAGATGCAAAAATCACTAGATGTATTGAGAAAAAAAAAATTTTCATCCCTTACTTTTAAATAAAGCCTGATCATTGTTTATGAAACTTCTGTTTAATTATTGAACCCAGGTGCAAAACTAAATATTTCCCACGACCAGTTTTGACGTAAAAACCAGACATTTCCTAAAATTGTCTAAAATTTGAGTAATAAGCGACCTTCGTTTAATTTCTTTTCCATCTTTCATTTTCTAGTATTAATTTGGGTATGTCCTTTGAGGTCTCAAAGATATTTAAAACCTCAATGGTGAAACTGTTGTTCTCTCCATTACCTACGGTTACCATTTTGAAAAATAGCATTCATGTGAATATTAACTCGTTCCGATTGGTTCTCTTAGGATATGTCTAATTTTGACCAAAAACGATATCGGATATATGTGCTTTTTGAAAGTCAATGTAATATTTAGAGATGAATTATTAAAGGGATAAAGCTAAGTTTTGAACAAAAATGATTTCATCAAATTCTGAGGTGGTGAAACAACTGCAATATGTAAAAATGGTGCATAGTTGGTTTTGCATCTCACTCCTCACATATATAATATAATTTTCTGTAACTTATTAACACAAATGCTGTTTCAATTTCTTCTGTGTTACAGCCACTTAAGTTTTTTTAATGAAATCTGAACAAAAAGGGAAAATATAACTGAAATGTTTCGTCACAGTTTTGATAGAGCAAAAAACCCAAATAAACTAAAATGGTATATATAGATAAATGATAAATTACCACAGAAAGAAGAAGCTTGTTTTTCTTGAAGGCAGCTAGACAGGCAACAATTCCAATGACACACATAAAAAATGCTGACTCCTACGATAATACTTGCTGGAACAAGTGTCAGTTTGGAGTCTGCAATCTCATCAAAATGTTCATAAGTACTGAACACCCACACACCAATGTGGAAAGGCCACCAGCTGAAATCTAGTGCAAAATACAAAAATATAAATAAATATATATACTGATTAAGTACTTTGAAATCTATATTTTGATGGCAAAAAGTAAAACCATGTAAGTCTAAATTTAGTAACATCTTTTTTCTCTCTGGCTTTTTTAACATTAGGAAGCCCTATGCTTTGTCTAGTTAGGATTCTGTGGCAAAGAACAAATAGAAACCCATAAAGAACCATATGAGCAACCTGTGTATCCCCATTAGGTCTAGTTTTTTAACACAACAAACCATGTATGTCTGTGAAAATAGATTAAAAAGCACAGCATCCTTTTCTTTGATTTCCTCAAAACATTTGAAATTGGACATTACACGATTTGCGACTTTCACCGGGTTCGATACACTGATTGAGTACTTTAAAATCTATGTTTACACACAACTGAAGGTGTTATCAATGCATTGTTTTGTCATGTAATATTAACATCATGTCTATATAAATATACCACAGAGTGCTGTATTACATTTATGATAGAAGTATTGATGTCTTAACTTGGTGAGTGTATTCAGTTTTCAAACATTAGTTTGACCATTCTTTACTTTTTGTGTTCATCCTTCATTTACAGTATATAAGAACCTGTTGTCTTTATCAGCAACATTGTGTAAATACACAAACATTACATATAAACAATAATGTTTTTTTAATTGTTAAAGAATAAGATAACAATGATAATAAAATCATTTATATATACACGTTTCTTAAAGCGCTTTACAACAAAGATGTGGTATACAAAATACTTTTATATATAAACTTGCAAAAATACAATAAATATGTCATCAATTGTGTATTCAATAATTAATACTTATATTATATAAATAAAAATGATATCGGATATATCGCTCTTTGAAAGTAAATGCAATGTTTAAGGCCGGGTTATAAATAAAATACATATATGTAATTGTTAATTAATGTAGGCCATGCAAAAATTGTTCAAGAACTAAAATCAAATTAAAATGTTCCCTAAAAGGTAAGTTTTAATACGCTTGAAAGTATCTTCATTTGTTGCTTTACCTAGTCTCACTGATGTTCATAAGATAATATAACACATTATGTGGAAAAAACCCATCAATAAATACACGACAGAGAATTTTACACTCAACTGCTAGATGAGAGATAAATATAAGGCTGAAAAGCACTTACCAGGTAGCAAACTCCTGTCAGAATGAGGACAAATCTAGCAAGATTGTTACAGGCGGCCATAGTTAGATCAATGAATGATGAATCTGGGGAGAGGAGCAATCACTGATCTAAATCACAATAAAACGGCTAAAATATAGTTTGAATTCATTCTGACCCTCTTTTCAAACTAAAAATGTCATCAGAGTACATGTATGGCCTGACAGTATCTGTATATATAACTCTCATCATAAGATTTACTTTATAAGTCAGAGTTCAAAGATAACACTTTGCACCACACCATGGGCTTTAATCATGAGGGTTGAGAAGTGGGTCAGGAGCCTTTATCATATCTTCCTCGTTCAATCTGACCGATGCTGAGCAAATCTACACCCAAGAGTTAGAATACCATAGAAAGGTTTTAATGGTAAACACTAATAAAAGATGTGTTCTAAAGATGTATAATATTATAAAATAACTTATATGTCTGTTACATACCAACTATAACAACTATTCTGTTTACAAAATGTGAGGCTTACACTCGTTTGATTTACATAAAAATGAAAAGAGTATCTAGTTCAACCTGTCATAACGACCAGCTGTCCAGAAACCACCTGCCTTCACGACCACCAGCACCGCCTCCTTGCGTTTTTTCTATGTTCTATCTCTCCATAGCGACCACCTATCCAACGCGACCCGAGACCCCTAATTTGACCGACCAATCGTCATCATAACCTGTCCATATCGACCACAAGATACAATTTTGTATTATTGGCTCCACCAACTTCACTACTACTACATAGACAATCTTGCTGTTGGGTCATAACCAATCATTACCATTAAATTAATATGTATAACAGTCAGTCTCAAGCATAGGCGTGCTGGTCATCAAAACGAGACCACCATATGAATGTTCTCGACTTACCACCTCGACTCAGTCTGCCGGTCTCAAATGAAGTGCGGCATACGGCAAAATTTTGACAATTTTTATTCACTTTTTGACATTTTTCCGATATTTTATGCCCTAATCAATCTACCCATGTCAGCAAAATTATAAAGAACTGAAAAACAAGAGAAATGAGAGCAATTTAAATTTCAAAACGTGCAGTATCTGTATTTCTGCATGGCTCGTTACCCAACGAACTGCTGTATCTGCTCAATTATCAAATGAACTGCTGTATCAGTGTCTCGAATTACCAAACGAACTGCTGTATGTGTGTCTCGGTTACCAAATGAAGCATCGTATGTCAAGCTAACCATTTACGCGTCGGTCAATCGGAAGAGAAAGACGTAACACTGAGTAACAGTCCCATAAACAAAGCGCTGATTGGTCTACGGGTAGGTTGATGTCTTTCATCTATCGAGTTACGTTAGTCAAGTGGAGGGTCAATCTGATTCAGCCGAATCAGATCTGAGGAGTTACATTACAATTAACAATACAAACGATTTTAACCAACATGTTTTAGTCTGATTCCGTTGCAAAATATATTTTATGACTAAATTTATCTTGATTTCTTTATTTATAATGTAAAGCATCCTTATTTTTATGAATCAATTGGACTACTTAAAAAATTCACTTCTACAGTTTTCAAAGAGAGAGAGAGAGAGAGAGAGAGAGAGAGAGAGAGAGAGAGAGAGAGAGAGAGAGAGAGAGAGAGAGAGAGAGAGAGAGAGAGAGAGAGAGAGAGAGAGAGAGAGAGAGAGAGAGAGAAGAGAGAGAGAGAGAGAGAGAGAGAGAGAGAGAGAGAGAGAAAGAGAGAGAGAGAGAGAGAGAGAGAGAGAGAGAGAGAGAGAAAGAAAGAGAGAGAGAGAGAGAGAGAGAGAGAGAGAGAGAGAGAGAGAGAGAGAGAGAGAGAGAGAGAGAGAGAGAGAGAGAGAGAGAGAGAGAGAAAGAGAGATTTCTTTTTGCATAGCAGTAAAATTAATTCATATATTCATATTAGTGTTTTAATTTGTATGTTGTTGCGGTTTTTTATTTGTGTGTGCAAAATTTGGAGTTCTGTAATGTTTTTCTAATGATTAATGATTTTGAACTTTTAAAAACAAATTATCTTCTTTAATTATACCATTTCCATAAACATTTCTTCTTGCTTAGATTTGTTTTTCTGTTCCGTTTTCTTGTACATATAATATTATCTTTATTACTGGTATTGGTACATAAACTTGTCGTTGATATGATTGTTGATATTGTTACTGTGTATATGTTTGGTCAAGCCGTTTGCATCACTTGAGGGAATGAGGTGGGTGGTGATGTACAGTGGCGGTATAACGAATTGTATTTTACGATATTTATGAAGAATGTCGATGCCAGAATCATTGGCCGATGGCCGTTTAATGAGTTACATCCTCCTTATTTATACACTATCATTCTAACACGCACAAATGTGAAAAGTTGGCAGTAAGTGGGAATGATGGTATATCAAATATTGTCGATAATGTGTTACTTTCAAGTCGGAGCTTTGTAATTAAGCCTAAGACTAGAATTACTACTAAAACAGTACTATGTGAACATTCCTGTACATAATTACCAATAATAAGAGTTTAATTTGATTGTCATAAAATATCCAGTACTAGCACTTACTGGTTCTAATCAAACAATACCATTTCAAAGCAACTACTCTCCTTTAAAAAATGAAAAAAAGTATGTATACATACTGTTTTATTCAAATGCGGAAATGGATATAATTTCAAAACCTTTTAAGTTTGTTCTTTTTCCACCGAGCACCATGAAAACAGAATGTTTAATGATATTTCCTGTCATGAGTCAAAACGATTGGAAAATCATGAATAATTGCCTTATAACGCAGAAACTTAATTATAATAAAATGGTGTAATTTATGTCTTTTCTGACTAACACTTGTTACATGAGTTAATTTGAATATAGTGAAATATAGAATTTACATATTTTGTCAGAAATGAAATTTTTGGAATATCTAAAAGTTTTTTTTCTTTTCTAATAAACCGAAATAACTTGACAACTTCTGGGACTTTTATTTCATACGTGTGCCAAGAGCTTAGAATGATCTTTAATTTCATGTCAATATCTTTAAAAAACGGACAGCAAATGATATTTTTATGTTTTTTTTTTTAAACCGCTAAATTTTGATCTTGACATTTTGTTTGAAAACACTCATCTTAGCTTTTTGGGGCACCTCAATGTGCTTACCATTACCAAACAAAAAAAATTGACAGTTCTGCAAAAAAAATAGGCTAACTCAATCCTAGAATTTCCATAACCTCAGCCATACTATAAGATAGGTCTTCACGAAGGGAATGCAAGACATGTTGTGTTGACAGCATATATATGAAAGTGTTACATCGCGGGACAATTAGTCAGATGCCAGTTCACGATGACCACCAGCCATACACACCAGGTAGCCATCACGAATGTGTGAAATCAAGCCTTGATCGTCAAATTACCAAAACAGTACAGTGTTGACATGGGGCAGCGCTTAGAAAGCAGACTCCTGCATTGTCATTGCCCACTTAACCTGTCAATCACAATGGTGAGAGTTGATGTGAGTTGGATTTGTTTGTCTGTTTTATTGAATGTCACCTCGTCCGTCGTATGTCGGGGAGCTTAGGTGAATTAAGAGGAAACAGCAAAAGGAAAGAAAAATAAGAATAAGGAAAGAAGTAGAACCTACCACTGACACCCACTAACAGCCCAGTTTGACTTGAGTTTCAGATAATATTAGATACGCCCAAATCAAAGTAGCTTCACTTCCTTAGTTCAAGCCCTAACTAAAATATGTGAGAAAAACGCTAAAATAATACTAGCACTGAAATAATACTAACATGCGACCTTGAAAAAATTCAATAATATTAATGAAGTACATGTAGTAGTAGTAGGCATACTAGTACTAGTGGTCTCTCTCTCTCGTCTCTGTCCCACTCACTCTCTCTCTCCCTCTCAGTTGTCATAACTTTGGAAAGATTAGATCTAAAGGTCGTAGATCTAAAGGTACAGGTATGCAGATGTTAAATTACGGCAATTAGAACAATGCATTGGAAATGAAGTGATAATGAGGCCGCGTTTCCTATTTCAAATAGTAGGCCTCTATATGTGTGAAAGACATGTAATATTTATTATTCTGTAAAGTTCCAATCGACATAGGAATCAGTTGTCACCCGACAACACAAAGCATCGAGGAGATGATTCATCGTTCACAAAAGTATTTATGTTTACGTTGGTGTTGGTACCGGTATCGATAATTGTACAGACTGAATTGCCAAACCCCGTCAAATATCGTTAAAAAGTTGTATTATCTTTAATGGCGGAAGGGAAAAATTGCATCCTTGGCATATTTAGATTCTAAGTTTCACTATACTACCGCTGACTTGCGATCAACTTGAGTTATGCGACGGAATGGTGGAAAGAGGAGGAAATTTCCTCTGATGGTTGAAAAAAATGAAACTTGCTTAATGAACGTTGAAAAAGGAGGAAATTTCTTCTGAACAATGAAAAAGAGGAAACTTCCCGCTGAATGCTGAAAAGTGGATTTCCACAATTAGCGAAAATTATCATCACTGAATAATAGGAAGATAACTTGAAGCCCCACTTCCCTGGCCCAAGTCGTCTCCCTATTAATTACTTCCAACTTTAGCACCGCCCCAGTGTATTTTCAACTTCATTTACTATGGTCGCGGTGCTAAAGTTGGAGTAAAAAATAGGGCGATGACTGAAGAACACACATATACACCTTCTTTATACGTCGTGCAGAGCACTAGCGATCGAGAACTTGAAAGAGTGAAAAGGGCTATCGGGACCATGCCCAATATCGAGCTTAGCTGGGTTTTAATCGTATTCAAGGTGAAATCTAAAGTGCGATTATCTCAAATGCTTCTGGGTTGGGTCCCATAGAAAAGAGCTGGTATCTATATATTCCAAGGTGGAGCGCCTTCACGTAGAGCCAAATAACTTTTAAGTAAGCTGTGTTGACAGTGTGTACTTGTACGGCACGACTCGCATTGTTTTAGTTTACATGGAGGAAACTGAGGCAGTGTTGCCACAGTGTTGGCTTTCTTAGTGAAATTGTTAGTGACATAGGACATATTATATAGACTCTGTTCCTATAATCTACATGTTATGGTCTTCAGAAATAAATTCTAGTAATTAAATGCCAAGGTACTGTACCGTGATTGCAGTATGTGTTTTTACAGTGAGTCAGGTGGCGATATATTGCGAACAGTATTGTTGAACTATGTTCAAGTTCATGCTGTCTGGTGGTGCTGAAGTGTGATTATGCCAAGCATTTCAGAAGACCGAAATAGTACATGACCAAGCGGTCCATTTCATAACACAGGTCCGAGATTACAGCACAAGTGTAAGAGAGCCAAAATGCATCCTTTCATGATCATAAATGCTAAAAAACACTAAAATGTAGATCTAATACAGAGCTTTGAAGATTCTACAGGTAGATCTATTCTAGATCTAGATCTAGCTCTAGGAGCGATACCATATTAACTTGTTCCCTCTTCTGATTTTTAAAGAACAACCCATTGGATTGGATTTGTCATTGAGCGGGCCTCATCATACCGACTTAAAAGATAGAATCTAAAATTAGAGTCTAGAAAATCTACATACATTTAAATTAGGATATCTAGAACAAAAACAAAACGACAGTGAATGCCATACCAATAAAAGACAAGCAACTGTGTCAAGTGGAGGAACTTTGTGTTTGAGATCAAGTTTGCTTTCCTCGAATCCAAGCTTGTGATGGTGATTCTTTAACAAGCATTTCTATATATGAGCTTTAGAACTGCGTCCCGTTCCTTTCCGGTTCCCTGCAGCGACTATACACACGACGAACCAGAAAGTAGCCAGCATCCTACCGACTTAAAAGATAGAATCTAAAATTAGAGTCTAGAAAATCTACATACATTTAAATTAGGATATCTAGAACTAAACAAAACACGACAGTGAATGCCATACCAATAAAAGACAAGCAACTGTGTCAGAAGTGGAGGAACTTTTTGTGTTTTGAGATCAGAGTTTGCTTTCCACTCGAATCCAAGCGTGTTGTTAGTTAATCACACAGAATATCTTTATAATTTATGAATTTTATACTGGATTATGCTAGACCTACAACATGATTGTGTATAATGTATGTGATTATTGAATCCCATTGCAGAGTAATGTTATCATTAACAGGTATTATGTCGGTTAAATGTAACCTTCTCGTAGTTTATATCTTTATTCCCCATTTATATTTACTGTGAGCTTCACTCATTAAACCTCCCATAACCTCCCAACGCTAGAGCTTTGGTCATTGGTCTATTTTGCCTTCTATTTCAGACCAGCAAGCAGGTGTCCCTGCCTCCCAGTTTAATATTCCCTCCCCCCCCCTCCCCCTCCCCCTCCCCCCCTCCCCCCTCCGACCCCGCCTTGCAGTTGTAGAGCACTGAGGCTATAGGCCTACTGTTGAGAGCCAGAATAAGATTATCGGTCAAAGCAACACGTATTTCCATAGAAGCGTTGTTGACCCTTTTCCTCTATTTAATGTGGCCGCCTATTTATTTATAAATGTATAAATGAATGCCTGAAGTACTCAAATTGTTTTAACTTAAAGAAACACACATAAGTGTATATTCAATTGTAGAAGGGGTAAACACTCATCACTATAGCTGGATCACTCACAACAATATTGTTGCGAGTATCACAACAATAAAACATCGTAATTTTACATTCATTTCCATGTTGGTCAAGACACTGTGACTGTTATTCAGCCTTCCCCTACCACAACCATAGTATAGAGTTCCTTTCAAATGTATATTTCCTCATTATTCAAAAGTCACCTTGATGGCTTGTACATTTGCCTTTTAAATATTCTGAACTAGCCTACATATTATTAGTCCTTTCCCTAATATTTTCCCTTTCATGAAAAGCTCCTCAATATTCAATTTCTCCTACTTTTTGAATTTATTTTAACTGATGCTGGCCTCTCTTATTAATATTATTCCCTTGACCATTCAACCTTTCAGATGTATCATCCCTACCCTTGTTTTATTGCTTGCCACAGAATTAGTAATTAGCAATAGGATATTGTAATGTAAACTTATCTGAAACTCATTTCCGATGCTTTAACACATTTGGTGCATGTGAACTGTTTCAGGTTTTTGAGTCTTATATTACCTTAGCTCCTCGTTTTCAAAAATGTTATTGGTCCATTTAGATTTATTATTAAATGCTTTTAGTTTGAATGAATAAGTCGATTGGACCTAGATATAGTTGAAATTAATTCTGTTCAGAGGACGACAGTAGTCTGATCCGTAACTTCCTTTTTGTTTACATGCTTGTACTTGTCATTTTCCTGGTTATGTGCCTAGGCCTTTGACATTATTAATGTTTACTATTTGGAGAGGAATGCTTTTATCATGTCGCGCATTACCAAAATAAGAAAGTCTATATAATCTATATTATTATTATATGCTCGACCTTAATTGCCTGACACTGTTCATTGCTTCATTGTTCATGTGCGATTAGATCTCAATCCACTTGTTAGATCTTTGCTGATTTGACTCAATGCTTTGTTGTCCTGATGTAATCCTTTATGTGCTATTGTTTTTGTTTTTGTTATCTCCTTTATCTTTTACAGGAGACAGTACAATTAAATTGTTAAGTCGACAGTAAGAAATTGTTCAGTTTGACACACACAGTGGGACAATTGAATATATTATTAAATAAAAATCGTTGTTGTAACTTAAACCATACAAGTCACCTGCTTTCTCACTATCAGTGGACAGCTGTATTTGTGGAAAGTAGAGTGAGAAAAAAGGCATTGTAAAATGTGAACTTGTGACATTGGCGCCCAACGTGGATTGGCTCGAATAATTTACAACGTTAACCAATAAGATCACCCACGCTGAGAGCAGACACAGACATACGACATTGTTACCATCACAATACATATTCTGCACTAATCACCGTTACTGTCTCTCCTGCGACACTTGAGTGACAACCGATGGCAGAAGAAGCAAAGATAAAGCATGTAGCTGGCCTACCCCACGTTTTTTCCCCTCGTCTGCCCATATTTTCAGGGGAGATAACAAGACGCCTTTCGACTTAGGAGTTTCTGAGGCAAATGTCCATTGAAAGGGACGCGCGGAAAGCGACGTCAAACTGGCCTTATGACGAGGCATCAAAGGTCAAAGCTGCCCGCACTTTACTGTCACTGAGTCTCGACGCCTCGGTTCGTGACATATTAAAGAAATTTACGGCTGTTTTTCAGAGACACGCAGAGTCTTCAGGAATGTACTCAACACATTCAGATGAGACAACAAAGGAGAGGATGCAGGAAGCCTTGCGAATTGCCTCGACAACTGCCTGCAACAAGATGTGCAGATGAAACGAGTGAGACGGGAAGACAAGAATGCCATGTTATGCGAGGCTTATGAAGAAGGTCTGAGAAGAGAAACCAAAGCCGCCACATGACACCTCTTTACGGCCATTAAAGACTTCGACTCATTAAGGGTGAGATTAAGAGAAAGGAGGAACAACTTGGAATACAGGCAACAATCACAGTTGGGCTGCTCAAGAGACGGAAATATCTAGAGTTACGGCCTATTTAAAATGAACTGCGAGCAGAAATCAAATCCTTAAAAGATGGCCAATGAACAGGTGAACCCAAACACCGCAGCACCTGGAAGACAGCCCTCCATACCCCTATGCCGAGGCTTGCCTGCCTATGCCCGCCCATGCCTCCTGCCTTCCTATCGTGACATCCCGTGCCCCTTTGTGCACTTCGACATCTCCTTACTTCCTCCCACCCACAGAACACTAAAACATTCTGTGCTCCCACCACAACACGACTGCTTCCTCCAACCACCTTTGATGTCAAGGCACGCGCAGACAGAAGAACCCTTATGTTGGAGATGTGGTGAAGGACGAGGCGAGCTTTGATGACGATTCTATTAGTTGTAAACACCGTGTCGACAAAATGCCTGTTTGCGCTGCATTTGGCTGCACCAACAGATCGGGAAAAGCGAAGCCGTACAAAATTACTTTTCATCGGTAAATACAAAATTACTTTTCATTGGTAAATTAATATCTTACTGTTTGATTGTGAATGTTTTATTTTAAAATAAACAGGTGATTTAACTTCTAAAAATGGACTGAAAGTGAAGCTGAACGAATCACATCTGCTCTGGCGAGGTCCGCCTTATTGAACGGTAAATAGATTTGTTTTACCAGGCTACAAAAGATGAAGGACTGAAACAGATAATTGCTGCAGGCAGAGGTAAAGCGAGTAGATAACATTACAGATTCTCAGTAAAAAAAAAAATGTCTTTGTTTAACTGTTGCCTATGTTTAAAACGAATTTTATCCCGTTCTGCATAAAAAAATAATAATCGTAGACAAAATGACTGACGATTTGCTGTGATTAATGTGCGTGTGTGTGCGTGTGTGTGTGCGCGCGTGTGTGTTGCGTGCGTGTGTGTGTGCGTGTGTGCGTGTGTGTGTGCGTGTGTGGGTGTGTGTGTGTGTGTGTATTGAGCCATGGTCTTTCTGATTTGTTTCAGATTTCCTAAATATGAGGTCCTGCGTCAAAAATGGATACAAGCTGTCAGACGTGTGGACTTTAACCGTCCAAGTATTCTTGCCTCTGTGTTCAAGTCACTTCAAGGAGGAGGACTTGGACAGAACCTCTTTTCTCCTCTGTTCGCATTCGAGAAGGGGGTGCCTAGCGTGTTTGAGGCTTTTCCATCCTAGCAGCACCTTAAAACCCAAAGGAAGCCCCCAAAACACAGAGCCTCAGCTACCGCGAAAGAAAGGATTCTCACTCAAAGCAGTACTGCCAGTGCCACTGATACTACTATTGATAGCTCAATACCTGCATTAATAGACGATACTGTCTCTCTGCCCAGATCTCCTGTTGCTTCAAGATCAATTCAGTGTAGCGCAGACACACCAGTGAGGGCTGGTTTGAAACGAAAATTGATGGAAAGTGAGCAAAAGGTGGTGGCGTCAAGAAAGAGAATAAAACTTCTTCAACAATCCAACAGACAACTTATCAAATGACAGGCCAAATTAACTGAGGTTATTGCAACTTTAAGGAAGCAAAACATCCTCAGCACAGACATCATCTCTGTTTTGGAGACTTGCGGCGGAGGTGTATCCGATCTTCTTGAAAGAAAAGCTGCAAAAAAGCATGACAAGCCACTACCTCGAAAGTACTCTCCTCAACTTCGAAGTTTTGCTTTGACCCTCCATGCGTACAACTATGTCATGAAAATCTTTGCCACATGTCTGCCACATCCCCATACCATCAGAGAATGGTATCAATCAATACAAGGTGGACCTGGCTTTAACGTTATTTCATTTATAGCTCTGGAATCAAAAGCTAAGGCTAAGCGTTTAGGAGAAGGTCAAAAATCCAATCCATGTGCGTTGCTTATGGACGAAATGGCGATTAGAAAACATGTGGGGTGGGATGGACACAAGTACCAAGGCTATATTGACTTGGTTACAGAACTTGATGATGATTCGTTACCTGTAGCAAAAGAAGTACTTGTTTTTATGGTTGTCAGCATCAATAATTCATGGAAATTACCAATTGGATATTTTTTTATTAACGGCATGAATGGCGAGGAAAGGAAAAACCTTGTGCTGAATGCTTTAACTAGACTTCATGATGTTGGTGTTGATATTGTTTCTTTTACTCATGATGGTGCAGCATCAAATATTGCAATGTTAAAGTGTCTCGGGGTTGATCTGACTGATCCTTGCAACATAAAACCACATTTCCCTCATCCATGTACAAGTTGTCCTGTTGTGGCATTTCTTGACCCCTGCCACATGTTAAAACTGGTCCGAAACACTTTGGTCGACAAAAGTTCCATGTTCAACAATGATGATGAAATTAAATGGCAATATTTTGTTGAACTGAATAATTTGCAGAAACTTCATTTAGGCAATAAGTTAAGAAATGCACATGTTTGCATGCCGCCCAAACCTTCAGCGAATCAGTGGCAACATCCTTTGAGTTCTGTTTGAGAGAGAACATCCATGAATTTGACGGTTGTGAGGCAACCATTAAATTCATAAGAATCTGCAATAACCTGTTTGATGTACTCAATTCAAGGAATATCAAAGCTGGAGGGTGGAAGAGTCCCATTCAAAATAAAAATGCCACTAGGTACGCAGCCTTTTTGTCGGAGGCCAAATCCTACATACTGTCTATAAAACAGTCAAGGTCTGGCCCTCTCATTGTACAAAGCAATAGGAAAACTGCCTTCCTCGGATTTTTACTTTGCATAGAAAGCTTATTGTCCTTGTACCAAACCCTAATTGTATCTGGAAAACATGGTTTGACATTTATTCTCTCTTATAAATTCACAAGACTGTATTGAATTTGTCTTTGGCCAAGTGAGAAGCATGGTGGTTGCAACAACAACCCCACTGCCCAACAGTTCAAAGTGCATTTAAGAAGTTGTTGATTCACAACAACATTCAAGATGTTGACCGTGGTAACTGTTTCAGTCTTTGGAAACTGTCCCCATTCTAACTGTCTCAAGCAAAGGCACTGAACTTGATGACGAAGTGCCTCTGTTTCAGCCATAAATACAACTCACAGTAGAAACAGAATGAAAGAAATTGAAGATAATTCATTTTGCCATGATGATTACTCCACGTATGTGCCTAGTCTGACACACTTGTCAATTTGTTCAGAGAATATTGTTGCTTACATTGCTGGTTTTGTGGTGTTAAAGTTGACAAAGCATCTGAAATGTGAAACCTGCATTGATGCCTTAGTTGACTCCAGTGAGTCAAATGTAACTTCTTTTGCTTTTTTTAAAGTCTCGTGGAGGTTTGACAGTGCCTTCAAAAGGATGTCATTGAAGTGTGCTTGTTGTGTGAAACATTTTCGATGCTACGTGTCATCTGCCTGGAAGGGGTGTGACATTGTCAAATGTGAAATGTCACAAATTAGTGCAGTCTGTTTTGAAATCCTTCTTACATAAGCCTATTTTCAGTCTATCGGTGCTCATATGTTGGAGTTTGAAATGTTCAACAATCATTTGATTTTTTTGATTAAAAGCAATTGCTGAGAATATCTTCAAGTAAGATACTATTATGCAGGAAAACAATACACATCAATGTTGCAAAAAATAAAATTAGGCTTGCACGAATAGCAGACAATTAACTGAACAAGCTGGTTCTATTCTCAGGACAGTGATAGAGAGTTAAACCACAAGGACAGACAGTAACAGTTTCGGGTATTACCCTTCGTCAAACACCTACAAATATACAGATATAAAATAATAATAGGACTACTTGTTAAAGTTGGAAAGGTGGGTTGGGGTTTGGCGGGTTGGGGAGGGGGGGGAGGTTTATGTTGTTATTACCAAAAAATTCATCGCACCCGCAACTGACAAGGTATAGCCTATTATATATATATATAAGGCAATAGATACGATACAATGGAAATATATATATATATATATATATATAAGGCTAGATACAATGGAAATAATCATTGAAATACAATAATATGATTACATCTTATATCAATAACAATTCTTAATTTCATGACTTTTATGACATGTATGTTTGACTGATGCCAAGTATTATGCCATGCCATAATTTTAATTTTTTTAATTTTTCCATTAATTTTTTAAAAATAAGGTCTCTGAGTATTTTAAAGGTGCTCCTCCCCCTCCCTTTTTTTTGGGGTGGCTGTTTTTATTCTCTCTTTTTTTGGGGTGGGGGGTTCATTTCTCTTTCTCTCTCTCTCTCTCTCTCTCTCTCTCTCTCTCTCTCTCTCTCTCTCTCTCTCTCTCTCTCTCTCTCTCTCTCTCTCTCTCTCTCTCTCTCTCTCTCTCTCTCACTCACACACACACACACTCTCTCTCTCTTTATCAGTAACTCACGCACAGACAATCTCCTTTATATATAACATGTATTATCATTTTTGTATGACGTTATGAACTCACTAAGTGTGTCAGTATTATTCCCTACACATGTTGTAGACATATAACTATTATTATTATGCGGATAGTTGAGTTCAATCGTATTGTTGAAGTGCATGTATGGTCATAGTCTACATAGAATGTTATTTAACATGTTTGTTTTGATGCATCAGTACTTGTGTGAGAATGGCTACAATGTAAACCAAGATGAATTTCCTATTTGACAATAAAGACAATAAATTATTATTATTATTATTATTATTATTATTATTATTATTATTATTATTATTATTATTATTATTATTTTATTATTATTATTATTATTATTATTATTATTATTATTATTATTATTATTATTAGTATTAGTATTATATTATTATTATAAGTATTATTATTTCCCCCATCATCCTTCACTCTCATCTGTCTTGCCCTCCTTCCTCCCCCATCAATTATCACCCTTTTGTGGAATCATTTTGTTAGAATATATTTTGTTCTATTTTTTAAGGAAGAGGTCTACGATTTTGTAAAAAATGATGTCATTGATGCACTGATAAAGTTCTATGACCGAAAATTCTGCATATTTTGTTCTCCAGTTTATATTTTTGTTTTGATCCTTATTATCCCAATTTTTCTTTAAAAATATGTAATAACTTTAAATAACATTATCTTACTATTCTTACCATCACAATTTGTATTATACAGTATTACTGTAGGCTATATGCGACTAAGTGAGCTGGCATTTTAATGCGAGTAACATTTCATACCATCCTTATTATAATATTACTGAGTGTTTATAATGCTGTGATTAACATTGACAACGAAATTTAGAGAGGCAAAGAAGTCGGAGCACTTGGTTACTTGGTTGAGCTGCATTGTTTTGAACTCACAAAGATGGCGACAGCCCTGACAAGCTCCGCCCCCTTCGCCTTCAGCTTGCTTGGAACTGCAAAAAGCGGCTAGCGCAACGTCACGGCCTCTCCTTCCCTATACTTCTCCAAGGTGAGGAAGGCCTTCTCAAAGCAAGATGTCGGCGACGTTTAAACTGTCAGCGGCCTGCGATACGAGGCAATCAGCAGGTACATAACTAAAACACCGCCTCGTAGGTACTTCCTCTCATTTTGAAGATGAAGTAGTGCCAAGCGTTCCAAGTTTTCGAACCGCGTTCTACGGGTTCTTGAACTGAGAATCACGAGAATCGGTTCCGATTCCGGTTCTGTTTTCGAACCGTGAACTGTGAGAACCGCGAACTGTGAGAACCGTGAACTGTGAGAACCGCGAACTGTGAGAACCGCTGGGACCTACGCCGACAGTCAGTGCTGGTACTTCAGAGAGAGTTCAGAGAGAGAGAGAGAGAGAGAGAGAGAGAGAGAGAGAGAGAGAGAGAGAGAGAGAGAGAGAGAGAGAGAGAGAGAGAGAGGAAAGTGATGTGTGCGTGTGCTTTACACTCAAGCATTGATCACGTCATGTGTGTGTGGCTTGTATGCGTGGGTGGGTTGGCGGGTGGGGGGTGTAATTTAAGAAATTTACCCCACTTAATGGAGATAATGGAATCAACCAAGGCGTTGATGAATGACACGCGATCCCTCACTCTCCCCATCCCCGCATAATAATATTATGACAGGGCAGCAGTGATGAGGGGAGAGCGGTGTCGTGCGTGGCGTAACGTTATAACAAGAGGGGGTGGGTGAAGTAAAAGTGCGTGTGTAATAACGGGGTGGGTGGGAGTGGTGGGAGTAAGCGAAAAGAAACGTAGAACCGCTGAAGGTAAATTGAAACTGAGAACCGAGGGACGGTGACAAGGCGGTTCCGAGAACCGCCAGCGGTTTCTGAGGACCGTCAGCGGTCCTAGAACTGCCAAAACCGCCAGCGGTTCTGAGAACCGCCAGTGGCGGTTCTCCTAATTGGAATCGGTTCTTAGATCTCAAACCAAGAATCGGAGAACCGGTTCTGGTTCTCGCCCGGCACTAGATTGAAGTTAACGGATATCCCATACCCTCCTTACTAGACACTGGGGCAACAGTTTCGATAGTCAGCTCAACATTGGTAGACAATACAAAATCCCGTCTATCCAGTTCAAGACATACTATCTAATGAATATGCAAATGAACAACCACTACCATACGATGGATACACCATACGCTGTGTCAGACTGCCTAACCAACTGCCTCACATTCACAAGTGTCTAGCGCTTGTTGTTCCCAAGGACAGATGTACCAGTAGCGCCCCCTCATCGCCAGTACAAATACCCTACTTTACCTCGTCCCATCAACCGGAACAATACCAACCGCACTCCCCGTCCCATCAACCGGAACAATACAACCGCACAACAAATGGCTATTGAGTGCATAATCCCTCGAGACGAGCAATTGTTCCATAACATTGGAGCAGTAGCCACTCTCGAACACCGCGGCAATAAACGAAAACTATTACCTCCCAATGAGCGAATAACCATTTCGGCTCATCCAACACATGCACTGACCGAACACGGCTGTCATGCAATGGCTGAAACTTCTCCCATCACCTCACTCAGCCACAGCATCGGCGTCTATCCCACCCTCCACTTTTACGATGATGGAAAAGGAAAGCAGGCAGGTCAATGTGGTTTTAGAAAACTGCTCCAATAACAACATATGGATTGAACCAGCACTCACCTGGTAGCCCAACTGACGCCGGTGATAATAGCTACAGCACACAATGCTAACGTGAAGAAGCACACCCCCTTGTAACAGCTCCGAACCTCACACAAGCACAGAAAGACGAAATGCAAAAGTTGGTAACCTCTTACACAGACATCTTTTCACGAGATGAAAGTGACATAGGCCATTACAGAGGTGGAGCACAGGATCGAGCTGAGGACTCGACCCCCCGTTCAAACAGAGGTACAGGCGAATCCCCCACATCTGGTAGAAGAAGTTCAAGATCAGCTGTACCAACTGGAGGCCAGTGGTGTCATCCGACCCTCAAAGTCGCCATACAGCTCACCAGTTGTCTGCTGTCGTAAAAAGAGATGACAGACTTCGATTATGTGTAGATTACAGGCTGTTGAACCAAAGAACCAAAAAAAGACAACTATTGCCTTCCAAGGATAGATGACATCATTGACTGCCTCCAAGGTTCAAAGTTCTTCACCCGTCTAAATACTAAATGTCAAAAATGGCTACCACCACATCAACATTTGCAAAGAGCACGAAGAACACATGGCTTTCACTGTGGGTAATCTCGGGTTTTACGAGCACAACAAACTTGCATTTAGACTATGCAACAGCCCAGCCACATTTCAAAGTGATGGACGATTGCTTTGCTGACATGCTTTACAAAACTGTGTGTCAAGCTATATCGACGACATAACGGTTTTCTCAACAACCTTCGAAGAACATGTCCTCAGACTACGAGAGGTCTTTTTAGAGATTACCGTGTGATAGAGGATTGAAACTAGCATCCCAGAAATACGCTATCGGCGAGAAGGTACTGTCATGACTGGGCTTTGCAGTATCTGCGGACGGTGTGGCACCAGACCCAGCAAATGTTCAAGTGATCAAGGACTGGCCAACCAAAAACACCTCAAAAATCTTATAGGATTGACAGGATGCTCAGCCGTCCACAGCTTTGCAAGGCGAAATATGACAATAAGTGACAACTCCACTAATAAAGACAGAACAAACACGTGACGTTTCGGGTATAACCTTCGATCAGACAACAAACGAAATATTTAGAATCTAGATCTAAATACAGCCACCTCCAGCATCACACAATGTGATGTCAGAAGAAAAACAAAGGAGAAAGAAAGAAAGAAAAAGACAGTGATGTTAAGAAACGTAGCAGTGGAGGGGGGGGGGGGTGTGAAAAAAAGAGCGAGAGTGGAAGGTTCAGATCTAGAATGAAATAAAAATATGAAAATAAGTAAGTATTAAAAGGTGAGGAGAGAAGAGAGAGAGAGAGAGAGAGAGAGAAGAGAGAGAAGAGAGAGAGAGAGAGAGAGAAGGAGAGAGAGAGAGAGAGAGAGAGAGAGAGAGAGAGAGAGAGAGAGAGACAGAGAGAGAGAGAGAGAGACGAGAGAGAGAGAGAGAGAAGAGAGAGAGGAGAGAGAGATATTCTACAAAGATACAGATACTCATAGCTATCTCCACTACACATCCTCTCATCCACCACGTTGCAAAGATGCTATTCCATACTCTGAATTCCTCCGCCTCAGACGCATCTGTTCTGCTGAGCAGCTATTCACAGAGGAAGCGCCTAAGATGTTTGATTTCTTCCTACGCAGAGGCTACCCTAGGGCCATCATTTGTCAAGCCTTTCTGAGAGCTAAAATTGTAGCCCGTACAGACGCCCTCAACATCGTAGGAAGAAAAAAAACCAAACGCATACCTCTTATCCTTCCGTACCATCCGCACACACACCGCGTCATCAATATAGTCCGCAAGAACCTGCCTATTCTACACGCTAGTGACGAGACTAGACGTGTTTTCCCTTCCTTTCCTTTAATTGCCTTCAAGAGACACACTAGCCTTCATGATATCCTTGTGCACGGTCGCCTCTCTACTGACTCCTCGCCGTCGGGCGCAGTCCGATGTGGACGCACTAACTGCAAGACATGCCCCTTTGTAGACGGCTCCACAACCATTCAGTTCCCTAGACAGACCTGGACAGTGAATGGGCAATTCTCCTGCGCCTCTCGCAGTGTTATTTATGCTCTTCGCTGCAGTCATTGTGGAATGGCCTATATCGGAGAAACTGGCTTGCAACTCTCCAACAGATTTGGCCATCACAGGAGAGATATTGAATACTGCGAAAGCAAGCCGGTGCCTTTACATTTTAATAAACCAGGACATCGAGGAACCCATGACCTGAAAGTATGCATTCTCAGGTCATGTACTGGCAGTGCTGAGTCTAGGGAAGTCTTTAGAGAACCGGCTTACACTAATTTATATAATTTTCTTTGGAGTAACTCCTATAGTCAGACACACGCTATTGCTATCCCTGACCTTCCCATCTCTACCCTACCCCATTCCGCTCCCCAACCACCCCCATGAAACTATCCTCACCCTAACCCTGCCCCCCACCCCTTCCTATCCCGGGCAAAGTTGGGTCCCTCTGGCACTTCACACCCCGTGTGCCCGCCTATGGTAGCATACTCAATGGTAGGCATCTACACTTTTACAAATTTTATTTTGTATTTTTATTTTTACGTTCACCATTTGCCGGAAATATCTTGGCGCACAGTTTCTTACCATTACGGAATAGACCTTATGTTATCACCAAGGAAAAATAATTTGAGATTTTGATTCCTTGGATGGCATCAGCTAGTCCTAACTGGCATTTTTTGAAATTTCAGATAAGTTGTTTACTCTCCTCCCTTATTACATCGATAAATTTGTAATTTATATACATTTCACCTTCAGTGTAAATTTTTGTCTTGATTGATACTTGCTTTCATTCATTATCTATCATTTCTTCATTCTAGACCCAGTGAGATATAGATCTAATCTTACATTTATCCTATCATTTCTTCTTTCTAGACCCAGTGAGATATAGATCTAGTCTTACATTTATCCTATTTTTTCGTTCTTGTTTCCCATACTCACACGTCTCTCTCTCCCTTTCTTTCTCTCCTGCCTGTTTCTTTCTCTTTCTCTCTCTCTCTCTCTCTCTCTCTCTCTCTCTCTCTCTCTCTCTCTCTCTCTCTCTCTCTCTCTCTCTCTCTCTCTCTCTCTCTCTCTCTCTCTCTCTCTCTCTCTCTCTCTCTCTCTCTCTCTCTATTTCTCTCTCTCTCTCTCTATTTCTCTCATTCTCTCTATCTCCTTCACCTTTTATTACTTACTTATTTTCATATTTTTATTTCATTCTAGATCTGAACCTTCCACTCTCTCTTTTTTCACACCCCCACTGCTACGTTTCTTAACATCACTGTCTTTTTCTTTCTTTCTTTCTCTTTATGTTTTTCTTTGACATCACATTGTGTGTGATGCCGAGTGTATTACTTAGATCTAGATTAATATTTCTCGTTGTTGTCTGAGAAGAAAGGGTTATACCCAGGCATCCGTGTTTGCTCTGTCTTTATTAGTGGAGTTGTCACTTGTTGTCATATTTCATAGCCTTTGACTTCACTCCCACTGTAGCTCCTTTAAATGACTATAGCACAGAATACTCAACCCCTTACGATGGAAAAGGAAAGCAGACAGGTCAATGTGGCTTTTAGAAAACTGCTCAACAACATATGGATTGAACCACACTCACTAGTAGTAGCCCAAAGT